>JAFBJS010058874.1:48442-103796 GCA_016785265.1 Paraplagusia blochii
TCTCATTAAATAAAAGAGCCTTGCAGAGGTAGAGAAATAAGTAGATATTGGGTTTAATTACATTAATGTGGATATGCATAATTGTCTCATTTTCATGATTTATCACTTGCTGTTTGTTATTCCCCAGCACAGCAGAACTGTATCACCATTTCATTATAAATAATAACTACTGACACTAACATATGCATACTGTACTCTTAGCTGTGTTTCAAGCTGGTTTAATGTGATTTGTCTACGTAATAATGAAGAGACAGAAGGTTCAGATGTGGTTGCAGATATAAAGATAGAAACAGCAGGGGTAGCATGTGCTGAGGGAGTTATTGCTCCACTTACTTTACAAGGTGAAAATCTCATTAAGTGTGACACTGAAGATTAGTTGAGAGGGACTAAAGTGGAAAGAAAATGAACTCACAAAGGGGCTGTGAAGAGGCTTTGGCTTTGTTTGCCATCATTAATTCAGCACTCAAACAACTCAAGGAGGGTGTTGGGTTGAATGATTTGAGCTGCTGATGAGAGGAGCTGCAGATATAACAAGCAAACAGGTGAGCTTTTTCCAAATGCTTGTCCTTTTTAGCTACCCTCCACACTTTTTAACTGAGGTGAGTTGTGCATATTGGCCATCTGTGTCTTGACAAAAGTTAAGACAGCTTTGATTGGCAAAGACACTGGTGGCAAAGACATTTTAGCCTCTGAGCTTCCAGGCTAAGAATTCTGCCCAGAGCCTTGTACACAGTGTATGTAATGTTCAATCAATCAATCAATTTGTCACATAGAGCTTTACAGGGTTGGTAACATCCCCTGTGCTTAGACCCTCAGCCAAGGAAAAACTGCAGAGAGAAAAAAATCCCTTTAACAAGGAAAAGAAAACTGGTAGAAAACTTAAAGAGAACTACAGGAGAGGGATCCACTCCCTGGACAGACACAGCAATGGATGTTACCAGAGCATGGAAATACAACCATATAAGACAATTACAAATGTACAATGACAATGGATATTTTGACATATGTGCGTATATCTAACAAATACAGTTGAAGTTTTTCCAGTAGGAAATCAAAGTTACAGAATGGCTTATAATGTCAATAGCGATATGGGTTTTAATCCTGGCCATCTAAGTCTTGGTCGTCCTAGTCCTGGCATCACATTTCATCCCAAGACTGCTTAAAAAAAATATACAGTTCTTACTTCATTGACATAATGTTGAGCATTTTTAAACACATCATTTATAATGCCATATGGTGTCACCAGTAGCGCCAATAATAAGATTGCATATCAAAGCTTGACACACAAAAGCTCCATAGAATTTAGTAATACAATAAATAATAATAATAAAAAATACCATTTACTAAGATTCATTTTTTTTTTATTTATAACTTTTATATATTTTTATATAACCTTTACTTATAACCTAACCCTAATACAAGAACCTCAAGTGGGTTGAACCAGTATAATCAAAACATAATTACCAATATCCCCCAAATGCTATGTTTACCTGGCATAACATCAATAAAAGGCTATTCTATTGACTGCCAAATCACAATAAAGTCAGTCCTTTTTAGACTTTGTTTTCATGCAAAAAAGCACATTGGATTCATCTTCAAATGTAATAAAATAAATTGGACAAAACTAAACATTTGACAAAACATTCATCCTGCCAGCGTGATCAACATTCAAGTTTATCAAGCGGATTATCAAAGAGATTGTAACCCTGTGGGCCGCTTTTGGTCCAATGGACTTACAGTGTATGGTTAACCTGGAGTTAACATTCACACATTCAGCTACTTATACAAGTAGCAAACATATTATCGTTTGTTTTTAATTTTCTTACAAATGCAATGTTATGTTATTGGTACTTTTTATTATTTTATGAATTTCTTTTGTTCTTGTGACGTTATCAAGTCTTTATTCATTCCTAAGGAGAATAAGAATGACTGATAATAAAAGACTAATTCGTAATCTAATGACTTTGACCTCCTGTACGTCCAAGTATTTTGCAAAAACTCAGCTAATTACTTAAAAACAATGTATCAACGTGCAGAGCAATACGGTAGTTGCAAATATTGACTTGTGGAAATTGTTACTGGGAAGTCAGTCTCTCACTGCCCCCTTTTCTAGTCCCTTGTCTGTGGAACTTGTCTGTGTTCCACCAGCTGCCAGGTTGCCACTGAGGTGCTCTGAGCATAGCACAGTCCCAACCCACATAACTTCTTGCGGGCTCACCACCCACAGGAAGGCTCACAATATGGTACAATGTGATTTGGGTGGCGCCAGCTGCCCCTGTGACCCGACAAGCAGCAAAAGATGAATGAATGAATGAATGAATGGATGTCTGTGTTCTGTTATCAACTGATTACTACTCTTATTAAACATGCATAACTTACTACCTGTTATAACCTGCCTATACTATACTATACTATACTATATTATACTATATTAATCCGTCGGGAGTATCCTTCGGGAAATTATGCCTTCGCATTTAACCCATCACCGTAGTGAGCAGGGGGCTGCTGGCTGAGCCTGCGCCCGGGGACCAGTTTAGGGGGACCATACTCAGGGCACATCAGCTGTAACTGGCTGTACAGGGATTGAAACCAGGGGCCTTGCGAACCCAAGTCTGCTTCCTTAACAATCCTGTTGTCCTCAAATCCTGTATACACCCTGTGTCCTCCAGGTCAAAATGACCCGTCTTCAGTAAATCCCCATTTTAAGCAGCTTAATCAAATTTTAAACATCAAATTCTATTCTGCTTGAAGAAACAACTACACATTCACCAGAAAATGTGTGAATACCTGTGTTTTATCACTTTACCTGTTTTTCAACGGCTTATGAACGAAATATGCAAAAAGGAGTTCTGGGTGCGTTTTTATTTATCCCAATGAGTTTCTTTTGATTTTATTTATTTATTAGATTACATTAGATTGGACTGGATTAGATTAGCAGCCTTAAGTAGGTCTGAAGGTCCTTCTCATCCATCTTTTTCCACCTGTCTCCATATTTGTGAAAACCTTCCAGATTTGTCATTGCCAGTGTTATTTTTTCTGTTGCTGTTGTGATAAACAGGTTGAATGAAGAGACAATATCATGGGCACGAGAAACAACATATCTTGTGGGTCCTGGGGTCATCTTTATGACATTTTATTCAGCCTCCCTGTCATGTTGGTCATATGCTGCCAAGAACCATGTTATGTTGCGGCTTTTTGAAAGGAAAGTTTCTCTTTCAGCTTCAGAGTTTTCTTCTTCTTCTGAAGATGATACATCATGCTCTGGGTTGTATTCCTCCCCATCATCTTCTTCTGATATATCCTCTTCTGATACATCATCCACTTCCTCTTTTGAGTTGTCTTGCAGGAGACCTTGAAAACTCACTTCTAGAACCTGTTGAACGGTACAACGCACACTCATGGTTTCAGCACAGAGAGAACTTGGGGTGCTGTCATCTGCAGCACCTTTATAGCTTCTGGAAATCCACAATCAAAGGGCCCTGCAGTCCATGAGAATGTCACTTGTCTTGTCTTGTTAACATCTGCTACTGATTGATCTCAGACAGAACTAAACCATTCTTACAGACTTTGTTGTGTAAATAACTCTGTGACTGTGATTTCAATTGAATTTCACTGTCGGGTCATTTTGACCCGAAAACAACCTTTGTTACTTTTTTGTACAGCACGTATGGCAATGTGGACATAGGCAACAATGAACCTTTTCTAATGTTGGGGCAAATCTAGGAAAGGTCATAAAAAGTTAAAGTTGAAAAAATATCATTAAGGGGATTTATTGGGGTCTTCAAACGCAGTTTCGGGTCATTTTGACCCGAGGACAACAACCATTACACAACCAACTGCCTCAAGTAGAGCATGAAACGGAAGTGTTTGGATAAGAAAATGCCCATAGTTTGCCTAGGTTGGGTCTGGATGATCAAAAAATAAGCAAAACAACATTTTATGTGCATGAACATGTATTTGTTTATAGTTTTGAACTGCTAGTGTTTACATTTTTACAGTACATCAATATGTAGTTTGACAGTCAGCTGTTTAATTTTGATGTTTTAGGCAGACCCTTTTGGTTTTTCATTTGTTTCTTAATGGAAAGTAAAATCATGTCACAGGTGGACAGACATCCGTTACTTCGAGATCTGAGACATCAGCACCACATCTCTCAGAGCTGCCCTATCTCACTTGAAATGTTGTCACATGCCAGTCAGTGAGTTGCATTGCAATGGTAAAAAACAGATTGATAGTTGTTTACTTTATTTACACTATTGTTTGGATTTTATTTTGTGCACTGATAACATGGGAGCAGTGTGCTATTGTGCAGCCTGGGGGAAACATTGAACATGACCATCAGACAGCTCCAGAGCATAGCAAAGCGCCATTATTTGAGTTGGAAGTTGGAAGTTGGTCTTCTTTTTACTAAAAGTAGCACTTAGCAAACTGACCTGGAATGTTGCGAACAGATCTATGTGGGTTGCTGAAGGCACCATGATAGAAAACAGGAATAATTGATAACACATACGGCCACATACTGACACAATCAGTTAGAGTTATCGTCCTGTACAATGTGCAGTTGTGCTTAAATGAATTACAGCAACTGACGGTTGTTAAAGTACTTGTTTAGCGAGCAGAACAGATGAGCTACAGTCAGCAGACAGTGAAATGATGGTGATGTCATTGTAATAGACACATCATGTAGAAGATTTGTTATTTCTATGCCGCACTGGCTTGAACAAACTCAACAAATATACTGCGATCCTTCTCCTATCATGTTATAGGTTTCCAAAGTCGGCACAAAAAGGGACAAATTGTGAAAGTAAAGACAAAATAGCTATTGTAAAGATGGAAGATAATTCAGGTTAACTTTCACAAAACATAGGACCATAGATTTTACAGCCATGAGCTTGCCCAGAGCAAGTGAATGAATTGCCGAAACCGAAGTTAAGATACTGGGACATGTGTTAACTGTTAAAATTTTTGGTAAATTATTACTGTTTAATTGAGGTTAATAAAAATATTAGCAAATCTTCGGAAATGGCAAAGTTCTGTCGAGATTGGAATTAAAAAAAAAAAATCAGTGATGCACTGAAAGACAGAGAAGACAACAACAATACACAGAGGGAACACTGTGTATCTGATTGCATAGATGCTGATCCCACTGGTTTATTGACAAAGAAAAGGGAATAACTATTTTAATTGAACTAACAGAGATATTTAAGAATAATGTAAAATAAAGACAATGTTTCAATATCTTCTTTAATTAGCTTCAAATTTTTCCTATTTTTTCTTTTTTTTATTAAAATCGTATGTCATGTGTGTATACAGTTATACCTTGGTTGTCAACTCTCTACTTCATTGTATTATTTGGTTCAGGAACAAGTTGTAGTGTAATTACTTAATTTTTCTATTTCTTTATAAATAAACCATAGGAAAGGAAAATAGCAAGAACAATGCAGTATTTTTTTTTTTTTTCATTTCTGCTTTGTACTATGGCTTAGCAATGTCATCAAGTTGTAGCATCATTAAGAGCAAGGAAGCAATAAAAAAGCTAACCTTGCCAAATTGTAAAACTTGCTACTGATTTGGATCAGTACAAATCAGTTGGGTAGCAATTCTGTGATGAAGGCACTCATTAGGTAAGGATAAAGGAAATTGCTTTACCTATTTATAGCTTTATTCTATATTTCTTTCTCCAGTCGTAAAACATGCAATACTAGTATATCATCCATTTCTTAAGAATATATTATTGTTTTTTTCTTAATATCAATTTATTATGTAATTTAATGTATTTTTGAATTATATACTGAAGTCTCAACCACACTACTGTACCAGCACAATAGCTGGACATTAGCATTTTCATCACTTTTTGCCATTTTTCAAAAACAAGTTACAAAATTTAGATATAAATATTACTGAAGAATCATTAGATTCTTCCTTTCCTTTCAATTTGTGCTTTTTTGAGGGGTTGCAGCAACAATTCAACATTTTTCTTGCCCCCCGTTCTCTCCATCTTCTTATCTGAATCCAACTGCCACCAAGTCCACTCTCATTGCACCCGTCAATCTCTTCCGTAGCTGTGTCTCCTACCTGGTAGCTCCATCTCAAAGATCATTTTTACACATGTATCCACTGCCCTTCCTCTGAATGTGTCCATCTCAATCTGGCTTCTCTAACTTTTTTTCCAAACCTCCTGTCTGTGTTGTCCTTCTAATGAACTCAGTCCTGATCCTGTCCACTCTGGTGTCTCCTAAAGAGAAGCCTAGCATTTAACTCTGCAACACCCAGCTCTTGGAAGATCTTGATTACCATATATATATTGTTTCATTGAAATTGAAGGTTAAATACAGTTTACAATGATTATGTTTCATAGATAAATAAACTTTATCTTCTAACTTTAGCCGCAGAGTTTCCTATGGACTTCGCAATTTCCACTGTCAACCCTTGGTCTGGCAACAATCTTTAATCTCAATCCTTAGTGTTGTATCCCTAATTTGTAATCTTCTTCTGAGACTGTAAGTCTTCCCGTTGTTCAATTGCATTGTAAATGAGTGAGAGTTTGTGTGTGCTGGTCTGCTACTGGTGGTCTAAACAGATGAAACAGGTGACAGCAAAAGCAAGAGTGAGAATTAAATATATGACCTCCTTTGCAATATAAACTGCGTTCCAAATTATTATGAAAAAAGTGTTCAAGAGTGGTACGGTAATATTTTTTGTTTGTCAGTTTAAACTCATGAATGGTAATGTGTATTCTGGCTCTGTATATCACTGAAACCAATTGAAGACACCTGTGCTAATTAGTTTGGCAGGTGAGTCCAATGAAAGGGAATGATACTAAAGAAGGTTGTTCCACATTATTAAGCAAGCTACCATTTTCAACCAAGATGGGAAAGAAGAAGGACCTTTCAGATGCTGAAAACCAAGAAATATTTGAATGTTTGGATCAAGAAATGACGACACTCAAAATTGTCAAGAAACTTCCTTGCGAACATCGCACTTTTGAGAAGTATGTAGCTGATTCAGAGCACACACGTGTGTGTAAAGGAAAATCCATGACTCTTTCTAACAGGCAAATACATCATTGATTCTAAAGGCCATGACAGATGTCATGGAACCTGACAACACTAGATAGCAGATTGATTGGAAAAAGGGTTTTATCCAACTTCTAAAATGTAAAAACTCTGTTTTTCTTAGTAATTATAAATAATAACAGTTTCTTAAAAAATATATGAATTAATCTATCTATCTATTAATCTATCTATCTATCTATCTATCTATCTATCTATGTATCGGTCTATCTATCTATCTAAAATATGGACTATATATTATTATATCTTAAAATACAAAACAAAAAATATAATACGGTGTTTAAAATGTATGACATGTGTTGTTATTTATGTTGGCAATAATTATAGAATAATCTTCCTTACTAGTAAAAATTATTTTGAAATTCTAATAAGTTAACAAGATTCAAATCAGCTACTGTATTATCCAGACTATAAGGTGTTCTGGAGTATAGGTCACACCGGCCAACAGCCATCTAGATGAGTAGCAGATACTGGTAGTCTCCTGTTAAGTAAAAATGTTATTTAAGGTTTTAGTAATTCATTTCATCCCTGCCATCTCTTTCTTAACAAACCGATGACAATAGGAACATTGTCAACCAGTAGAGGTGACACAATTGAGACAATACAGTATTTACGGGACTATAGGTTGATCCGCAGTATTCACAGTAAGTTCATCTAGCCAAAAAGTGTATAAATGAAAAAGAAATAAACATATGTAGCTTCTAAGCTGAGGTTGTACTAGATAGAGGATGGACAAAGGACTTACAGAACTAATAGATTCTGGTGCACTTGACTAGTGTGCCCCCTAGCAGCTGTTAGTATGGAAATAACAACTGCGGAAATTTTTTATTGGTACCAGTGTAGCAGATACTGGTAAGACTCGTACATCAGTATAGACCACAAAACCAATTAATAAATCAAGGCATATTATTGTCTGGAAAATATGGTATCTGTTATTTTGGTACACTTAGTAGTATTTAGGAAATCCCAAGTATTTAACAAACAGATGATAGACCCCACTGGAAGGCCCACTGTGGCTGCAGGTTTTTGTTTCAACCAAGCAGTACACACTACAAAATACTTGTTTTATTCAACTGATTTCAGTCACCAAACAGTGTGTTTATGCTTGGTTGGAACAAAGGCAGCAGCCACACCAGCCCTTTGTGGAACAGTTTGTACATGGCTGCCCTAGCCCTTGGCATGTTTACAGGTAAGTGACTAGACATTTTGTAGTTAAGGAAGTTGACTTAGGTCTGGAGGGTTACAGGTCTGAGCCCACCAGACACCAAGGTGGACTATGGTGCACTGAGCATGGCACCATCCCCACACACTGTATCCTTGGTGCTCAAAGCTGCCCTTTAGTGATGGGTTAAGAGTTAAGAGTTTCAACCCTTCCTTCATGTATCATGATGTAGATATTTATACATTTTCAGCTAAATACCTACTTTAACCTTAATGTTATCACTTGGTTGTTTAATGGTACTAATTCTTAAATATTGAGGAGGGAGTCGAATGAGGGTGCAGGGAGAGTTGGTTGTGGGAGGCCTCCAAATTATATGGAACACTGGACCGAGGTGTGTCAATGCTGTGATGCTTGGATAAACAAGCCTTCAGTCAGTAGGAGGCAGCAGCTCATACAATGGATAGTACAGAAAAGGAAATACCTAATGTCAAGTTCTCAATAGTATTTCAATTTGTGAGGAGTTGGATGAGGCACATTTCTTTTGTCTTTTCTGTTTTGCAACATTTTCTGCTCTAATATCGTTTTGAAGAACTTTCCTCAATGTTATCCATGTACTCGTTTAAAGAACCTAGTATGACTACTAATTGAAATGTTGGGGGTTGGTGGGTGAATTGTGAAATGAATTGTGAAACATTGCTAATTGCATTGCTTGCCATCAGTGAGTGCAACATAACATTTGATATCTCAGGCTATGGAATTGAATGGCCAATGTGTGATCACAATGCAAGTGTTGTGATTTGATTTATCGTTCTGCTCTTTGGCTGTTGGCAGTAACATAACCACATCAATAATACCTTTGTGTTCAGCAAAAAGGGACAAGTTAATTAGAGAAATGAATGATGTAAAATGTGCTTTTTTTTCCAGAGCACTATTGTTCCGGACATTTTCCTCAATGTTCAAATATCATACAGGCTTCAGTGCTTACATATATGATTAGGACATCACATTGCTGTTGCATATTGTACTGAAAAGATTCAATTTCTTCACATTCACCATATGTGCAAATATGATTTATCCTTAAATATTGACACAAATCTATTTCCCTGCAACTCTTTGATACTTGCCTTGTTATACATCACTAGCAAATAAGTCACTGTAACGCTGTAATAATTATAATAATACATTGGTTTTATGTAGCGCCTACATACATGACGAAGATAGCTGTTTAAGCAATATGTGCAAAAATGTAATTTAAGCATGTGCACCAAGTGCACAGCACAGTCCTCATTTAGTGACATTTGTTCCAGTACAAACTCAAATGTTATCAGCATATTACAATGGTGTAGTTAAACTTCGTGGTGCGTCTTTATATTTTTGCGTTAATATAATTATTAACACAAAAAAAACAATACACTTAGTATCTAAGCTTGCCCACATTCCTGGTAGTGCAGGTGGTAGTGTGCTGGTGGTTAGCGTTGTGGACTCTTGGTGGTCTTCCAGTAGGTGATGTGTGGTTCAGCAATTGTACAACTGCAGCGTTTCTCTTTTTATTTCAAAAAAGTATCTGATGTCATTATTATGTTGTCACAAAAAAAAAAAAACAGTCAGGCTCAATGAAATAAAAAAATACAAAGCAATGTTTTTTCTTTTTTTTAATATTTGTTTACTCAAGTCTGGCTTTCATTGTGTTTTCGTACTTCCCTTTTGTCAAATAAATATGACTATGATCAATGCATATTTGTAACCCACTATAATAGTACTCCCAAAGTCTAAAATTAGACTTTGGTAAAAAAAGTCACGTCTGTATTTAGATTTCAGACAGAGATACTATTGCCCAGAAGCATTTCTTGCCAAATGACAACCAACTGGCTACTTGTCTGGTGGTCAGGAATCTGTGAGGCCTGTGCTGGCCACAGTTTACCAGATGGACAGGCCCCTCCGGTGAGTGTATTGCAGCTGGCAGCTCCAGGATTCAGCAGGCTGGCAGGCCTTCAGTCAGAAAAATGCTACAGGCAAAATAAGTTATTGGACACTCGGAAGCATATGGAGGAATTAAAATAATGAAAAAAAAATCAATCAAAGCACAAACAAGAATAGAAACTAGAGACCAAATATATTAGGTTTTGTGAGTGATTATAATTTGGTTTTCATTTCCAAATATTTGCTTACAATATATACCTGTGTTTTATCAAATAATGTATATTACCAAATAATCTAAGAGTATAGTAACTATGACATAGTTTACAGGTCACAGGTTTCAGTTTGGAGATAGTAACCCAAGATTGTGCAGACCAATTCAGAATTCCTTTCGCTATTAAGCCAGGATAAATGGTGAGGGTTGCTTCAGGAAGGAAATGTATGGTTTAGAGCAGGGGTATTCAACTAAAACGCCAAGAGGTCCAGTCAGAAAAAAAATATTCAAATAAACGTCCGGAACATCATGTCCAACTTGAGTGTTATTTGTTGTAGTAGTATTAACATCTTCAAATAAAGCTCTTAACTTAAGAGAAATAAGGAGTAGCAACAGTTTATATATTTTTTCTTTAACACACCTTGTCAGAACAATCTCAACCACTTTAACAATACAAATCATAACAAATCAACAATTAACAATTAAACACTTTCAGTTTCTCTGAACCCGCTTCCCTTGTCTCCCTTGAGTCTCTCTCTCTCTCCACATCTCTGTCTGTTTCTCTCCCTCTCACTCTGCCTGCCGCTGTTAACTGCCGAGAATGCCGAGAGTTAACCTGTACACGATTGGTCATTTATTATCTTGATACCGGCGCAGCTTTTCCTGTGTTTACAATGGCACTGGTCGTAAACACTGAAAAAGCTGCGCACCTTCAAACTATCCCGTTAGATTCATCTGCCGTATAAATACATTATAGATCCGGGTCCGTACAGGATTACCCCTGGGTCCAGACACGGACCGCGGTCCGCCAGTTAGTGACCTCTGGTTTAGAGACACTATCAATAGGCAAAAGATAGAAGGCCAAGCTGGAGGTGACAGAGTTAAAGATGCTGAGATTCTCTATAGGAGTGACAAGGTTGTACTGGATCAGGAATTGTTCTATTAGGATCATTTGTGACAGGATCAGGAAGGATCCTCTCCTGTCCATCCATAAAGGGATTGGGAAGGAATAGCAAACTCTCTGTCATTGTGACATTGTGATCCTTAACACTGCACAAAATAAAATTGAATATTCAATTGGACAATGGGACATTCAGTGTTTACTTTCACCACAACTCCAGAGGTCACAACAAAATACATCTGTATTTAACCCAACATTAAAGTGAACAGTGGGAAGCTTTAAGGGCACGGGGAGCTGTGAGTGGGGACAGAGCCATGCTCAGTGAACCTCATTTATAACCCAGCAATTGGTTGACTCCAACCTGGAACCCTTTGGACCCCAGTCTGATTCCCTAACCTTAAACTAGGCCACCACTATCCCCTTTGTACAGGATGGTTTGGACAAAAAGCTAGAGAAGCCAGATTTAGGTTGTTTGGACATGTTCAGAGAAGGGACAGTGGATACATCAAAGAATGTCCCTAGAGATGGAGCTACCAGGTAGAAGACAGAGAGGAGGGCCAAAAAGGATATTGATACAGTGAGAGAGGACATGGAGGTAGTTGGAGTTAGAGTAGAAGGTACAGAGGACAAGATTAAAACAATGATTTGCTGAGGCAACCCCTAAATAGGGACAAGGCAAATGGAAAGGTATAAAATCAGAGCCTGTGACATGCTTGAGAAAGACAAAAGTTATTGGATTGATATAGGTATCGGCAGAAACACAAGTTGCTGCAATGGAATCGAGTGTGCAGCTGGTAGGGTAGCATAATGAGGAGGTACCAGACAATTCTTCTTTTATACATATTGTACAAAGATTTAGACAATAATTCCAAATTCAGGTCCAGGGGACAAATCTGGCCCACAGTGTTATTATATCTGGCCCGTGGAATAAAACTGTACAAGAGTAGGCCCACCAGTATGTAGACATTATTTACTGTCAGAATTTGCTATATTAATCTCGAAATACTACGTAGAGACAGAATAAGAACAATTGACGTGTGAATTATTTCTAATGCAGTTTCTCATGTGTTGATAACATTAAGTTTTGGGTTGTTCGAGATTCAGTGTTTCCATAAGAAATAAACTACATTTAATATCTGGAGAGAAGGGAAAACATGCAAGTTTACAGTTAATTTTCAATAAATATTGAGTTTGGCCTGTGACTTCCAATGCTGCAAAGCAGTGGTGTGCTGGACTCCCTCATTGGGACTGACACTTTGTCTGGCACGTGATGATGTCATCTTAAAGGCACAACAACAATGTTCTATGCTACAGTAAATGTCCATTGTCAACTGAGTTTGGTCTGTGAAGTTGTGGATAAGAAAACTGGTTTGGAGCTGGTCATGCAAGGGTGGGGGGCAAGATTTAAACACTTTATCACAAGGCGTTTTTAAGCAGCAAAGTAAAGAAATAAAGAGAGCAAGAGCAAAAGAGATCAGACAAAAATCATGGAGTTCATGGTCCTGGATAACCAGCCGATCTCTCCCATCCAATACGTTGGTTTTGCTAAGCGTGTGAAGTTTCTCTAGCCGTGCTATGTCATAACTTATCGTATTTGTATTCGGAATAAATAATAAGTATTTTGCGGACATTTGCCAGTGAAACACGGTGCACGGTTCGGTGCTTTCTCTCATGTCATCACTGAGAAGAGTTGTTTCCATTGTGACGATGCTGAAATGCTTGTTCGCACATTAAAGAAGGCTGTTGTTTCTTAGGCTGCAGCTGTTTCAATGTCTGTGCCTATTTATTTGCCAGTTGTTATGAGGGCTGAATAAGCCCTGATTATAAAGTCAAGAAAAGTTATTCTGTCATTTAACTGCTGCACAAAGAATCATTGGACTGTTTCAAAATGGTAAATAATCAATATGGTTTTTTTCTATAACTATTATTGAAGTAATGTGTTTACATTGCACAGTTATCTATGGAATGCTTTTAGTCTGGCATTACAGTCATTCAGGGGAAATAACCTGTATATATCGGTATCTGTTCATATTGGTATTGGAAATTAAGTGTTTGGGCAATATTGGATATCGGTAAATGTCAATATGTGACGTCCATAATATTTAGTAAGGACATAGACTGCCCTTGATTTAATACAAATTTCAGATATTTTCAGTCTTAATCCTTTTCATACTACTCTCACGTTCACCACTTACATTTTCTTTTGCAGCTATATTGAAATGCTATCCGCTACTGTACAGGTGCAGTCTCCTTGTCACAGTAAGTATAAAGGAGACTGCATGTCCCGAAGGACCTGCTGTGAGGCAATTCAATTCTGAGGGCAAACAGATGGGCTACGAAACCTTATTTACTAAGTATTGATTTACAGAGCAAGCAGCAAAATGCAAAAACCGCAGCAAGACAAATCTGCTGTCACGTCTTACAGTAGAAATCCGGCAATCAATGTCACTGAATTCCAGTGGGGCCTATGTGAACCTAATTCCACTCATTGGCGCTAAATAGTGAAAACCCATGGGTTCATCAATCATCAGTTCAAGGGCCACTCTTTATTTAATAGTCTGGTCGTTACTTGCTCAAAAGCCAGTGCCTTTATCAGCCTGAACCAGTAGACACACATTCACTTCACAGAGGGAGAATAGGGAAGCAATATGTTTTAGGCTCATTGCTGTTTTCCACTTCTTGCTTACTTTGTTGCACCATGATTCTCAATTTAGAACTGTCTATTTTTATAAATTGTAAATAAGTTCTTGTTGCACATCCTGATTATCCTCGTCATTTGTGATTGGTCAGTTTGTAGAAAATGTAAAATGTGGAAAAATCAAGGTTTTCTAAAATGTTACAGATATGAAAGAATGATATGGCAGCATCAAACACAGTATAAAGATAAGTAACAAGGACATGAGAAAGTAAGTTAGAAATGTTCTTGCAAAAAATATGCGTAAAATATGTGGTATATTTTATGATATGTTTTTTTTTAAGTTTTATTTTTTACCCATTTTATCATATTTTATTATATGTCGTAGTGCTGTTTTATGTTTTTTCCTCAAATATGTTGATGTTTCTTACTTTTTATTACTAAATATACATATGGTTACATTATTTGGTGATTTTGATGCATTTTAGGATGCAAATAATTTTTTTTCAACGTTTGAACTTAACAATTTTTATTTGTTATTATGAAAAATATTTTAAATTTCATTATTTTGTCTTACTTCCCTCAGGTTTTCAGTGCCCATGTCAAGTCTGGAACCCCGAACCTAGCACTAAAGCATCTCTGGACAGAAAACAGTAAGGACATGTCAATAAGTAGGTTGTTGACACAAACACTCCATGGTAAAGAGAACAACACAGCTTTAAACCCTCACTATGACACTCCAGAACCATACTCAGACCAGGACTTGTGGGACTGGCTAAGAAATTCTACAGACCTGCAGGATTCACGACCGCGAGCAAAGAGGCGGCCAATGGTTAAGACCGGAAAATTCAAGAAGATGTTTGGCTGGGGGGACTTTCACTCCAACATCAAAACGGTCAAACTCAACCTTCTCATAACTGGCAAGATTGTGGACCACGGCAATGGGACATTCAGTGTTTACTTTCGCCACAACTCCACAGGTCAGGGCAATGTCTCAGTCAGTTTGGTCCCTCCGACAAAGATAGTCGAATTCGACATGGCGGCACAGCAGTCTGTCATCGATGCAAAAGACACCAAGTCCTTCAACTGTCGCATAGAGTATGAAAAGGTGGAGAAAGGTGCAAAGAATACTCTTTGCAACTTTGACCCATCCAAGACCTGCTACCAGGAGCAGACACAGAGCCACGTGTCCTGGCTCTGCTCCAAACCTTTTAAAGTAATTTGTATCTTCATTTCCTTCTACAGCACTGACTACAAACTGGTGCAGAAAGTGTGCCCAGACTACAACTACCATAGCGACACACCTTACTTCCCCTCTGGCTGACAGTCAAATAACACTGGTCAGACATTAGAAAAGGCGAGCACTGGACAGGGTTTATTCCCAGTCTGGGAAAATATGTGAAGAGCTTTTCTTTTCTGGAAAATGTTCAAACATGGGAATGTTGATAATTCAAATTTTTTATGTAACCATTGTACGTGTGATATTATTTTACACTCTTATCTCATAAATATATGTTTAAAGAAGACATGACATTTAAAGTCATACCATTACTTAAATTATCTGGAAAGACTGTGCTCAAACTATCAGGTATATTTTTAGTCTATGACCTATTTTATAATTAATCACATTTCTTTTTTTTAATTTATTTTACCTCATTCTTGTCCGTGACATCAAGTTCTATCCCTGGACACTTTAACATTTAGCCTGCTGTTCTAATAATCTACAGCATCCTTTCATCCTGCATTAAAGAAAACACATATAATAATTAAAAAAAACAAAAACAAAAAAACATAATAAAACAAAAACACACACTCATATATATATATATTTACTAGTTAACGGTAGTGCCAGCGAGTACCTTAAGAGGAAAGTAAAGACTTAATGTGATGGTGATGGATTTTGATTTGTGAGTTGGTCCTATCTGTCTGATATCCCTCAGGTGATCCTAATTCAGGAGAGAAGACAAAGTAAACTGTTCTGAAACTTTACCACATGCTAACTGCAATGGACTGTATTGTTATGGGTGGACTGAATGTCCATTCACCTGACTGAGTGACTGAATTATTGACTTGTGTGGGGCTTGCTCATTGTTACCTAATATATAAACTGTAATGTATTGAATTCAATATCTTATAATTGAATTTGTATAAATGGGTTGTATTGTACAAAGTTCATCCCAGTTGTGCTGCTTCAATATACATGCCACCCTGCCATAAGCTGTGTTCCTCTCCTTGAGTCCCGTTGTACACTTCATCTATGCTTGGTTTGGTTCTTCTAGCAAAGAAATTGATGTTGCCGCCCTTGATGTGGACTTAATGAAACCTCTACAGCTTTAAAACTGAAAAATATTTAAAAAAAAGATCACTGATTTCTAAAAGAAATGGTGGGAGGGAAATGGGTTGGATGTGTATTGTACATATAAAGGTTTTAAGTCAATGCTCTCACGTGTCTGTTCTTTCAATGTTCAGAACTTTTGTCTATATATGTAGAACATACATAATAATAATAATAATACATTTTATTTAGAAATCAATCAATCAATCAATCAATTTTTATTTATATAGCCCACATTTACAAAACAAGTTTGTCACATAGGGCTTTACAGGGTTGGTAACATCCTCTGTCCTTGTGTGTGAAATGTCTTTCACACACACAAGGACACTGTACAAGATATACATAGAAAACATAACAAAGCAAAATTAAATGATAAAGGCAAAAGAGAGGTAAACATAAGGGAGAGAGGACAGAGAGAAAAGAGCAGAAGTGAAGTTACTAACGGTATGTAAGTCGAAACAGATCGGTTTTGAGTCTGGATTTGAAGAGAGATAGAGATGGGGGGTGTGCATTCCAGAGTTGGGAAGCATAGCAACTGAAAGCTTTACTCCCCATAGTACTGAGGCAGGCAGAGGGGACAGTAAGTAGGATGTAGGAGGAAAGAAAGGAAGTAGCAATGAGGAGACAAGAATTGAAGTGGAATGGGAGGTGAGGGAGGGGCTCAGGCGGTTTATGTTGCAAAGATGAAAATAGGTGGATCGTGTGGTATTGTTTATGAGAGAGTGGAAAGATAGTGTGCTATCTAGGATGGCACCCAGGCTCTTAACCTGAGGGGATGGGGTGATTAGGGAACCATCTATAGAAAAATAAATACTATCAGTTTTGGAGTGTTGATTTGGTGCCTACAAGGAGGACTTCTCACTGTTGAGTTAAAATTAGAGGTGAACCAGGATTTGATTTCAGTTAGGCAGGCATCGAGGGAGGGGGTAGGGAGAGAGATAGAGGGTTTGCCAGATAGGTAGAGCTGGGTGTCATCCGCATAGTAATGAAAAATAATGTTGAATTATGAAAGATATTGCCAACGGGAAGGATGTGAATAATAAAGATAAGGGGCCCCAGCACAGAGCCCTGGGGCACACCAGAGGTAACAGAGGAGGGTAGGGATTTAAAGGACTTGAGTTGGATGAACTGAGTGCGGTCGGAGAGATATGAATAAAAACAGTCACAGGGTGTGTTAGTGAGGCCAATCAAGGAAAGTCTATTGAAGAGGATGTAGTGAGAGATGGTGTTGGAAGCTGCAATAAGATTGAGGCGGATGAGGATGGAGATTAGACCAGAGTCAGCTGCCATGAGGAGGTCATTAGTTATTCTTAATGGAGCAGTTTCTGTGTTATGACGATAATGGACACCAGACTGAAGTTGCTCATAGAAGAAGTTGAGAGAGAGATGGGAGTGGAGTTGAGATTCAATGACTTTGAGATGATTGAGAGGTTGGAGATGGGGCGGTTAAGATGAGGTTGGTAAAGCCAGTTGGATCAGACCCAGGTTTTTTGACTATTGGTGTGTTAGTAGCAATTTCAAAAAGAGATGGGATTGTGCCAATACTGGGAGACGAATGAGCAGATATGATGGGGAGCAGAGAGGGGGGCAGGATTTAACAAGGGTTGTGGGTAAGAGGTTAAGCTGACAGGTGGAGGGCTTGGAGTTGTGGATGAAGTCTGAGATTTCAGAGGCTTCTGGAAGCTGGAGAACAACAGGTGCAGGGGAAAGATTTCAGTGAAGAAGAGAGAGGGAGGGTTGGAGGTGAGATGTTTGTGAATTTTGTCATCGAAAAAGTGCATTAATGAATTACATGTTTCTGCTGAATACAAGTATATGCGGAGAGAGTCAGGTGGTTTGAGTATTTTGATGAATAAAGAGAATAGTGTTTTGGGGTTTCCTTCGTTGAATTGAATTAAAGTATATATGCCAATTTGAGGTTTGTTTAAGGAACAAAACCGGATATCAAAAATTTCAATTTATTTTATTTTTATGTATAGCACATTTCAGGAACAAGGGAGGCTCAATGTGCTTTACAAGGTTTTTAAGTGCCCCCTGCCCTTATAAACCAGCACAGTGGCTGAGGAAAAACTACCAGGAAAACCTGGAGGAAAAGGGGGGCTGGGGGCTCAGGGTGAAAGACAAAGGAGGGGATCCTCACCCAGGACAGGCAGGTGGGCAAAAACACTGACACAGAAAGCATGTTATACATAGCAAAAACTCAGAAAGAATATAGTAATATAAACATAGACATATACAATACTGTATGCCTTAAATGTAATCAGTGTTGGGAAAGTTAATTTAAAAAGTAACTTATTACTTTACTATTTTCTGCTCTGAAGAAGTAACTAGTTTCGTTATTAGTTATTAGTTTACACCTCTTACAGTCATGGTGTGAAACTATGTGAAACTCGTGTACTATGTTAATCATTTAACCATGCTAAGCCAAACAGAGTCCTGGGCGGGTCTTCTTGCCTTATAGGGAAATAAACACACACACGTGACGGGGTACAGCAGCACAACTGCACAGGCAAGACGACAGCAAGCAGCATGTTGAGGTTACAATAAAAATGCCTGTCAAAATGTCTAAACATCTATTTTGTTTTTATTGTACTGTAATGTACAGCGAACATATAACTTATTTCCAGACTCTAATTGCAGCACTGCTCCCTGCAGCGTCACTCTCTCACTCTCACATCAACACAGCTCAAACAACGCCTCCCCACACTTGGAAACATTAACCCTGTAACTGCTGTATAAAACCTTATAACCATTACAGTCCCACTAGATTTCATTGTGATAGTTGCTACAGAGCACAACACTAAACAGTTTAATGTCTATTTCAAAGTAAAGTAAAATAAAGTAAGTAGTTACTTTTATAATTTAATAACTAATAACGTAACTAGTTACTTTTTCAGAGCAGTTACTAGTAAAGTAACTAGTTACTTTTTTAAAGTAACTTTCCCGACACTGGCTATTAGTTACTAAAAAAGGAGTTCAGTTACGTAACAGCGTTACAAGTAACGCATTAGTCCCAACACTGAATGTAATACATTACAATATTGTTTACAGTGGTACACGTAAGCAATTGAATCTACATTTCACGTATAAGTGTGTGTGTGTAGGGATGGAGGAGAACACTGGGTAAGGAGGGCAGAAGCCTGTGGCAATATATATATATATATATATATATATATATATATACATACACGCTAAGAACAAAAACAAAGTTGTGAAAACACGCTTTTCTAAAGTAAAGTAATCACTTTGCAAAACAAATTATGCTACAAATCCCTGATGCCAAAAATGTCCAATCAATTTATTTTCCACCCCAATACCACTATATTTGATACAATCCAGACACTGCTTTATAATGTTTTTACACACCACAGCGCAAACTGAAATTTGGCCTCTGCATTTAACACATCATCAAAGTGAGCAGTGGGCAGCTATTGAGCACCTGGGGAGCAGTGTGTAGGGACGATACCGTTGAATAAACCAACCACAACTGGACCCAGCGCACTGGATGGATCACTACACTGCCAGGCCTCACTCTTCCCAAGAACCACTCAAGCGTAATGGGCAGATTTCAGCAGAGTGGGACCCAGCGTACTGGGTGGAGGTCTACGCTGCCAAACCTCGCTCTTCCTGGGAACCCCTCAAATGCAATGAGGGGATTCCAGCTGAATCGGACCCAGCGTACTGGGTGGAGGTCAACACTGCCAAACCTTGCTCAGCCAGGGACCCCTTCAGCTGTGATCACTTGGCATACTGGTCTGGTGTCTGCGCATCATCTCCTTTGCTAAGAGACATCACCAGGT
The DNA here is from genome assembly GCA_016785265.1 of Paraplagusia blochii. Classification (NCBI taxonomy): domain Eukaryota; kingdom Metazoa; phylum Chordata; class Actinopteri; order Pleuronectiformes; family Cynoglossidae; genus Paraplagusia; species Paraplagusia blochii. The sequence continues at coordinate 68,480 of JAFBJS010058874.1, forward strand.
CAATCCCGGCACCAGCTATTCCCTCTCTCCCTCCCTCATCCATGGGACTTCAGGAGCCGTCCCTTAAAGGGATGCAGGGTCTCAGGTCCGTGGATATGCAGTGGGCCTGTTTCTGGGCTTGGTGCTCCAGTGGCTCTTGAGGCTTTCTCTTCCCCAGTCCTCCATGTTCCCAAGGTTGAGGTTCCCTCGGCTCTCCCTGTCTTCGCCCCCGAGGAGGTGATTCCCTCAGCTGTGCCTGTCTTCACCCCCGAGGAGGTGTTCCCCTCGGCTGTGCCTGTCTTCGCCCTCGAGGAGGTGGTTCCCTCGGCTTTCCCTGTCTTCGCCCCCGAGGTGGTGGTTCCCTTGGGTCTCCCTGTCTTCGTCCCCGAGGAGGTGGTTCCCTCAGCTGTGCCTGTCTTCGCCCCGAGGAGGTGGTTCCCTCGGATCTCCCTGTCTTCGCCCCCAAGAAGGTGGTTTCCTTGGTTGTGCCTGTCTACGCCCCAGAGGCAGACGCTGCAGTCTTCTGTGTTCCTGCAGATGAGGCCCATCGGCCTGTGAAAGACATTTGGACTTTTGCCATACCTTGGTCTAGGAGGGGAACTCCTAGTCGCAGATACAGGTACCCTAGACCAAGGTACAAAATGATCAAGGACTAGGTTGTTTTTTTTTGTACAGACCTCACTTGTGTTTTTTTGTATTGATAGAACTGGGTGTTAGTTATTTGTAGTGGTGTGACTGTTTACTGTTTGTTTTATCGGTGTTTTTCTGTGTGTCTGGGTTTCTGTCTGCGCCTAGTTCTGCCCTCCCACCAACCCAGGATCTCTCTTTCCTTTTCCTTGCTTGTGTGGGTCATCAGTGTGAGCACAGTCACCTGTGTCTTTGTAATTAGTTCTCACTTGTGTCACCTGGTGCCCTCACCATATATAACCCTCTCGCTCACTCAGTCCTTGTTGGTTCATTGTCGTGTGATGTCATGTTCGGAGCTGTTGTCTTTGTGGTGTCTGCTAATGGTGAAGTTCGGCTTGGGCTGAAGAAGCCAAATTATTTAGTTGTATTATGAGTAGTACATGTACTGTGTGAGTAATTTAAGTTGTTATTTTGCAATTAAATTTTGTGAACAAAAGAAAAAATTCTCCCAGTGCTGCATTTGATGCACAAAGTGAGCACTGGGCAGCTATTGAGCACCTGGGGAGCATTGTGTAGGGACGATACCATTCTCAGGGAACCTCAGTGGTAACTTGGAGGTAGGGGGATTAGAACCGAGGACCTTGCGCACCCAAGCTATTCTAAACATGAGTTTCCCCATTACGAGTAAATAATTTTGGCAATATTTTTTTTTTCCCATATGAAGAAAAACTTAATTTTTTTTGTAAAAATGACACCATTATATCATGAAATATTTTCAAACGACATGCTGCATCAATATTAATTTATAACCATTCATTCTATGTACACCCCTCCTCTCGCCCATCACCCGCCGTGGGGTGGACTCCCTACTTTAGGGACATTGGTGTTACATGGTAAAGGAAGGTCACCTCCTCATTTTGCTCTGCTCTTTCCCATTTCAACTTCAACATTTATTTATTTAAAGTGCCAAATCACAACAGCCGTCATCTCAAGGCACTGCACAAAACATCCAAACATTGGAGCAACAATTTTCAACAGGGGAGAATAAACCCCCTGCCCTTATAGACCCTCACACAGGCTGAGGAACGACTCCCAAAAAACCCAGACAGGGAAAAAGGAAGAAACCTCAGGGTGATCGACAGTGGAGGGGATCCTCACCCAGGACAGACAGGCGGGTGAACTAAACGGTGACAGAATAATATACAAAGTCCTCCTGTTGCTTTAAGTTTTTTTTTTTTTTTAGGTTCATAAGGTTCTCCTTCGCTGAGGTAAAACCATCATGTCCTGGGTCCAGATCTCGGCAAGCAGGGTCCTTGGGGAGTTTGATGCAGTCCTGAGTCCAGCCGGTGTGAATCTATAGAACAGACAAAGACTCCGGGGACGTGAGGAGACATTGAAAAATTAGGAGGGGGAAAGAGCCACTCAAAGCCTAAGAGCTTTATTTCAGCCACTCCATCAGAACTAACAAAGTTTGTTATATGAGAGGTGCAATGTCTTCTACAAAATAAGGTCTAAGAAACCACTCCAGATAATATTTCTGGGACACCTGAGAACGGAGAACAAATGTGTGTTTTATTTGTAGATATCGTTTTTGCTTTTTTTTTTTCTCTCTCTCCATATGAACTCGGTGATCTATTACTTATATTATATTTGCCACAGCAAATTACACAGGATCAATACATCAAAAGCGCCCAGTGCACAAACACAATGTATGTAAACAGCCTGTAGACAAAAGGGACCAATAATTACTTCTTGGAGCCGTTCCTGATCTCACACCATGTGTGATTGAACAGCTTTCCTAATAATTGAGTGTGCCAGAAAGTTGGACATGTGGAAGCAAACTTCTTTCACAGTCCCAGAGAGATGTGACAATTGGGATGAAGGACCGATAGCGTCTGTTCTGGGACTCTGCAGTGGCACTTGCCATCATATCCTCCAAATCGACAGTTAGGATAAGCAGTCGGCTTTAAACAGATTACACTCTCTGGGGGAGTGAAACCCACTGCATTTAGCAAGCTCACAACTTCTCAGTAATTATAGCGCATGCCAGGTTTTGTGTCTTCATTGGCAGTCTGCAGGGCTGTCATCATTAAGGAGCTACTCCCAGTACTTTGCCCTCCATGCTTCCTTCTAACTTTCCAGTAGGGATTCCTTTTACATGTTGCAGTGTGGAGCATATGTTTAAAGAAGATCGGTGTACCATAAACAGTCCATATCTCTTCTAAATAAGCTAAATAAATGTACTTTTCCTTATTTCTTTTTTACAAACTTGGGGCAAACATTTTATTGCCATGAGGGGGATGTAGACAGTATACATAAACATATACATAATAACATTTACAATAAAAGACCCATATGCTCTTCTTCAACCGGTTCAATCACCCCAGCCCCCAATCGTCCACGGTCTCATTGCAGTCTCCACCACCCCCTCCAGTAGTGGCTGACCATCCAGGCCCATCCTCATCACACCTTCCCCCACCTCTGCCAGTATCATCATCACCATCATCATCATCTTCACCACCAGGCTGCACAACTGGAACTCGCCAACACCTACACGACAACATTCCAATCCCCCCTACACCTCCACCCCTCCCTGCTTTCCTGCCATATCTCCCCTCCCCTCCCCTCTCTTCCTCTCTCACCTCCACACTCCCACCACCCACTACATCTAAACCCCTCTCATCACATTTGCCTGTCATTACAGCTGATCAGGTGAGGCGAAAACTGAGGAAGCTTCAGTTCCGGAAGGCAGCAGGCCCGGACAAGGTGTGTCCACGACTCCTGAAGACCTGCGCAGCTTAACTGGGGGAACCACTTCAACGGATCTACAACCTGACTCTACGGCTGGGGAGAGTGCCAACCATCTGGAAGACGTCCTGCATCGTTCCTGTTCCCAAAAAGAACCGACCTAGCGGGCTGAACGACTTCCGGCCAGTAGCACTGACCTCTCACCTGATAAAGACCCTGGAGCGGCTCTTCCTCAACCTCCTCAGGCCAGAGGTGCAACATACCCAAGACCAACTGCATTTTGAGTACAGAGCAGAGGTCGGCGTGGAGGATGCGATTCTGTACCTTCTACACCGGGCCTACACTCATCTTGACAGAGGAAGCGGCGGTGTGAGGATTCTTTTTCTGGATTTCTCCAGTGCCTTCAACACCATCCAGCCACTTGCACTCCAGGACAAACTAACAAACATGCAATTGGACCCCTGTCTTGTTGCCTGGATCTACAGTTACCTCACGGGCAGGCCATAGTACGTCAGGTTGAACAACAACAGCATGTCTGACACTGTGGTCAGTAACGTCGGAGCACCACAGGGCACAGTGCTGGCTCCTCTTCTCTTCACCCTCTACACCTCGGACTTCTGGTACAACTCTGAGCTGTGCCACATCCAGAAGTTTGCAGATGACACAGCCATCGGGGGTGTATCAGGAACGATGATGGAGGAGGAGTATAGACGTCTAGTGAGTAACTTTGTCTGGTCCAAATCCAACCATCTACAGCTCAACACCTCTAAGACCAAGGAACATATGTACATCTGGGTGTGTTTATATGTAGATATATACGTGCATGTTTGTGCGGGTATACACATACACAAAATAATGATGTTATTAGAAGTCTATAATAACGTTATATTGTCATAATGAAATATGATAACAACAACAAGATTGTGACTCAACAGCATTGACTACCACGTAAGCTACTGACACTACTAGCATTGACTTTCCTACTTCCATGTGTATGTATACTACTAACATTACCTACTAACACCTACTGTTCACTGTTCTGGTTGTACATATCTCTACCCACCCATATTGTTCTTATTGTAATGTCTTTTTTTATCTATCTATCTATCTATCTATCTATCTATCTATCTATCTATCTATCTATCTATCTATCTATCTATCTATCTAATCAGGTAAAGTAACAGACCAGTTGGTCTCAAAGAATTGTGTAGTTTGTTGTACTTACTACAATAAAAATTATAAATATAGAGACGGACTAATTAGTTTCTGTGAGTTTCAGTTTCATATGCAGTACTCCTCCTTCACACAGTATTTCTTATATATATACACACATAGTTTACAAACTTTAAGTCCAATAAATACAGACCACTACAGGGACAATTAAAGCAGAGCATTGTCTTGGGTTGGTCATGCTACAAGCCAGGATGCATCTGGTTGGGCTTAATCTCAGTGAATGTATAATTCACTGTTTCCAGACCTTTTTCTTGAGACATTTTCAATGGTGTATTGGTTTAATTATGTGTGTCTTTAATACTCTGTTAAAAATGAGGTTACAGCATGCATTACTCAATTTCAATGCACTGATAAATAAACAATAAATAAATAACAATAAAAATGATAACTGTCTATCCGTACTGAGTCAGTATACATTATTGAAAATAAAGCATCACAATTTATAATATCAAAACAACAAAATCAATAGAGCAACATGAGCAAGTCATCACCTTTAAGTGTGAGACCATGGTTCCTAACTGGAGAAATGTGGCCTGCACCCTCCAGGTTGGGGGGCAGACCCTGCCTCAGGTGGAGACATATTTTGGGGTCATGTTCATAAGTGAGAAAAAGATGGAACATTAGATTGACAGGTGGATCGTTGCAGCAGCCACATCAAGAGGAGTCAGTTGAGGTGGTTTGGGCATTTACATCGCTGGATGCATTCTTTGCAAGGTACTAGAGATCGTGTTCGTCTTTCTCTCAAAACCACAGACAATGACGTCAGAATTCTGCATTAAAAGGTTTAATGATCTGATCAGTACTTCAAGTTAAAGTTACAAACAATATATGAAATGTGTTTAAAATTATCTATAAGGAAAACGTGATTAAAAACCCAAGTATGAATGATTAACAAAGAAACATAAATAAACAAATAAATAAATGATTGATAAAAAGTGCATTATATACAAAGTATAAAGGATTGTAAAATAAAATAAAAATGATAACAAAGTACCAGAGAAACATGTTGACAAACAGAAGTATATAAGATCTAAATTTTAATTAAAGTACCAAGAAGAAAATTACATTACCAAGCTTAGGAGTCAGGGCTGCACCTAGCAGCCTGCCCTCATTGTCCACAAACATAAGATTTTATACAGCTTTATCTACATCATAGTCAAGAGGTTCAATCTAATTCTTTGTCTCTTCAGCAGGTGTCTTCCAAACTTACATCATCCATACCCTTATGTTGGTGAGCTGGTTCTAAACCCCCCATCTGTCTCTTGTGGAGACAGTCAGGTTCACACAAGAACTTGTTATTTTTCATGGCCAAAACGGACCATGCAGCACATTATTAAAATGATGAACTACCGAACAGCTGAAGTGTCAGTTGGAGCATAAGCACATTGGTATAACATTATTTGCATACATCAGTCAAGTAAATATCATATTAGCACTTTGATGCAAGGAATTATGCTAGTATACAAACAAAAAGTAATACAATTAACACATTCTACCAATATTCAGAGGTCAGTGTTCATTTCTCATGCCCTCCCCAATCCATCATTGCTCTTCTTTCTGGGCTTCAGCCTGGGACCTGTACTTTCTGCCTCTATTAAAGTTAAATTATGGCAGAGCATGGATTATTAATATTGTAATGATTAACTTATAACAGAATAAATAATAATCCAAACAATTCCCCTTTTGATCTTTGATAAAAGATTATGTACCCTATGTTTCGTCCACAATCTTTGTCTATTATACTTTTCTGTCCTTACAGCATGTCCTTCTTCAGTAACTGAGCACAACCACAACGGCCAGCACTCCTATAGTGATTATAACTCTCCTGGATCTCTGGTCATCAGTTTTCCTGCATGGTAGGCTCTTAACACACACAAGTAATAAACATGCATATGAATTCCAAACAATTATGCAATGATTGTGATAGTTCTACAAACAATGATAAGATGATTAAACAACAAATTTAAAACAAACAAACAAACAAAAAAAAACGATAGGAGTTGATTGAACCAAAGGAAACAAAAACAATGTCCAGACAAAGTATATGTTCTAGGCCTTCTCTTGAGCCTGACTGTCCTCCTGTTCTGATGGGTTGTTGTCTGCTGTAGTCGCCTGGTTCACGTGGTACCACTTCCCGGGCTTTCCTTTCAACTGAAAAGTATAGTGGATTCTGGATGTTACTTTGTATGAACCTTCCCACCTGGGTTGATGCCACCCCCTTTTTAGGACTCTCAGGTATACATGGACTGGAGGGAGACCTGTTGCTTCTTTTGGGCCCTGGACCTATGATAAGAAACTTGAGACAAAAGAAGTTAGAACTTTCCAATACAACTTGTACACCATATTGGGAGGGATAGGAGTGGTATAAGGGTGAGGGAAATGATGTGAATCCAGTTTTCTGTTCAGATTGTCTGGATGCCAGTAATGCCAATGGAATAGCTCTCAGCCAATCCATGCCAGTCTGTCTCATAATTTTGCCCAGTTTGGCTTTGATTGTCTCTGTTTGCTCTTTGTACTTTCCCCTGAGACTACAGATGATAAACTGCCAAATTGGTGTTTTAGTCCCATCTAATTCTATGTTTAACTATTGGCAATGTTTTGTTATTGAAATAAATACATTGTCTGATCTGATTACTTTTAGGAACTCCATACGCACCTTACACCTTTCACAAGATGTTGTTACAATCTCTTTTATCTTTGGGTGCCACCAGCAATTTAGATTTCCCAATATCTGTCTCTAACACACATGATGCACCCCATGAGCTTGTGGTAACGCAGTCTCTCAGACCCCCGTCAAATAGCACAACTCTACCGTCTGGACCTTGCCAGACCTGCTGCGAGTCCTTGAGCTACCCAGAGAACTTTCTCTAAATCCGGACTTTTTGCTTCATTAAATACTCTTTCCTGACAACAGTGCAATTCCCCGCACCCCATCAGCTATGCCATGTCCTCTGACCTGTACTGTATGTGTGGCTTTTCTAATGTACATATAATTCTTCTTTGTCTTGTTGATGTCAGTGTGAATGATGCTGAAGTTACATAGGTTTGGCCATCATGCAAATCTATTAATGTCCCATGACTATGCATTCACTTTTCCTTATAATGTTGGCCAGTCTGAGGTCTGTCTGTCTCTGTGTCTTTTCCTTTCCCTGCTGTTGGGCAATTGGTGTCATCACAGTCACCTGTGTCTTTGCCCCCCCACTCAGTCGTTGTGGGTTTATTGTCATGTCAGGAGTTGTCTTGTTTGGTAAGGTTTGTCTTGTTAGGAATTGTTTGATGTTGTCTGGTCAGCAGTTGATTGGAAATGTTTGCAGTGGTCAAGTTTGGTTTGGGGTGTAGAAGCCAAGCCATTTATGAAGTTTAGAATTGGATTTTATGTACCACGTTAACTGCAAATTGAGGATTTCCAGGTTTACTTATAGCGGGGTTTTGTTTTTCTGTTAATTAATCTTTGAACACCCAAGTAGAGTCTCCCAGTGCTGTGTTTGAGTCCTACCATAATTAAAGAAACCCTATTTTAACAGGCTAGGCTGCAAACCTGGTGCATGCTGGTTGTTTGGATTCCATTGCATCAAGTGGTATACTTGCACAATCCAATATTTCCCCAGTGCTGTGTTTGAGTCCTACCATAATTAAAGAAACCCTATTTTAACAGGCTAGGCTGCAAACCTGGTGCATGCTGGTTGTTTGGATTCCATTGCATCAAGTGGTATACTTGCACAATCCAATATTTTCCTATCCCTGTTTTGTTTCTGGAACAAAACACCATTTGCATATTTATTTTTTTTTGGTCTTTGGCTGGCTCAGAAGGGGGTCTTTTCCCAATGTCCCATCTGTCCACAGGCAAAGCATCCACTCTGTACTCCTTCCATGTTTCCACCTCTTCCAGGTCTCCTGCCCTCTATGTTACATGCCCCTACAGTGGCTGATAGGGCCCAAAATGGATGTCCACTAAATAAATTTGTTTGCTTTTGGGGCTGTCCTTAAAATTGCATGTGCTGAGAATCAGAAAGAGTAGGCTCGGTGGGTCTGCCCCTGCACCATTTGTGTCAGTTTTAATTTATTGTAAGACTGTTTTGTTCTACTGCTATTCTAACTGCCCTGTTACACCTTTGTTCCTCAAGCGATTCTTCCATGTGTTTCTCCTCTACTTCTATGTAAGAGCTGTCTGAAGAAGAATCATAACATTTTCTAACATCTCCTTTGCCTCCTTCATCCTCACGTACTGTCTCCTCATGTATTGCATTTGCAGAACCATCTGGTCAAACTGTACGTCTACAGTTTTGGTACAACAATTATTCTCTTTATTACTTTTGTTACTTTATTCTCATTAGTACCATGTCACTGTCCCATGTTTTGTCTTTTTAGGGGACCCTGTCAAGGCCTAGACCTCTGTCCTACAGAGAAAACCTGACTAATCCTTACCGCGACTCGGACCTGTCACAGGGAGTCACTTCTTACCACCAGGAATATATTACTAAAATTCTCAAAGGTACCATACTCTTAAGTTACTTTAAAGTTACCAAATATTATCTTTAAATCAAACTCTAAAGTTACCAAAACCTTATCTTTTGTTACCAAATAGTATCTTCCCCAAAAAAAAAAAATCCAAAAAATTTAAAGAAAAAAAATGATCAGAACTCGACATGCAACATAATATCAAAAATCCTAAACACATCTAACTCTAAAAAAACATCTTAAATCCCAAACAGGTCTTAAATCTGAGACATGAGACCCAGAAGAAGACCCTAGATAGGTTGGAGTGACTACATCTCGGCTGGCCTGGGAATGCCTCTGGATCACCCAAAAGATTCTTCCTTAGCTCTTGTATCCAAAATTAGTTACTTAGAGAGCAACTGGACATAGTAGGTTTCTTGAAGATGTTTCACCTCTCATTCAAGAGGCTTCTTGAGTTCTAACCGACTACAGGGGAGTCCTGGTATTTAACCTCAAACGAGGCTGCATACCTGTGAAAGGGGGGTTCTTGTAGAACAAAAGGCAATAGGAGGGAGGTGGGGTTACAGGGTGATGTGTCACACCCTGTGCGAGACGAGCTGTGTGTTGAGTTAGAGTTGTGAATGGAGGAGTAGGGGGGTTGGGTAGCTCTTGTAGCATTAATTCTCATATGGTTGGACAATTCCCCTTGGTTGTGAAAGGTGAAATGGAATATAGTCCAATAACACCTAAGTGCGTCATTGCTGAAATGTTTAATCTAGTGACCAAAGATTGATAAACACATCATTATCACTAGGTTATATATATATATATATATATATATATATATATATATATATATATATACATATATATATATATATAATACAATAGTAATATCTAACTAATAAAATCTAATGCAAATCACATTAGATATTAGTAGCAGCAGTTACATTTGGATCCTCGGGTACTTTACAGTGGATGTTAGTAGGTTAGTAGTAGATAGATTATGTTAGTAGTGTTAGTAGATTAGCATGTGTTCAGTATTGCACTGTTTGGTGTCAAGAATGATCATGTATTTTGTATGTATAATATAATCTACATCAGGGGTCGCCAAGCTTTTTTAAACTGAGAGCTACTTCAACGGCAATGAGTAATGAAAGGGCTACCACTTTGATCACACAATTCTGAAAGAAGAAAGTTGCACAGTTCATCTTTAATTAAATTGATTTAATTAAATTATATTAATGACATTCCATTCCGTGAAGACACTGATTAATGATTAATAATTTAGCAATAAGGATTCAGAAGTATTCAACAAGGTAGGAAACAGATAAACCTCAACATGCAATATTTTATTTCTTATTTACCTTTCCAATTGTTTCATTTTCAAATGATAACTTCCACAACATTTTGCGGGAAACCACGTCCAATTTTTCAAGACGCTATTCATTTTCATCAAATCATGAACTCTGCTCCATGTTTGTACAAATGATCAATTCTGTAAGATTTGACAAAAATCAAGCTGCCTTTAACTCGCGGATCTTTTCCGTCTGTAGTGCGCTGCCGGGTGGGTAGTTAGCATGGTAACTTTTGTAACAAATGCTGAAGTGCCTCTCCACGTTGTGCTGCTTTGCCGTCGCCACAGTCGCACCGCAAATGAAAGTCGCACAGTTTTCTTTCACATTAGTAAAAAATAATTCTTCCTCCCATTCACTGTAAAAATAATACGTTTTCTTCTTTTTTTCCGCCATGTTTATGTGGGTAGAAATTGCTTTCGTCTCCTTATCTTCGCAATGATCAAGACCAAGGCTAAGTTTGTCATGCGCACTAGACTGTCCCCCATATTAGCGAACTCTGCTACTTTAAGATTTTTTTAAGGTTTTTATATATTTTTTATACTTTTTGTTTTTAATTTACATCACTGTAAATGTAATTCAAAAAGAATGGCAACAAAATGTATTAAATTTTATACAGTGATAGTTCGTGATTAGGTCTTTTACAGAACTGGCTTGCGGGCGACGCAGTGAAATACAAAAAATAGTTGGGGACAATTCTTGATATCTTGATGTGTCAGGAGAAGGTCTGAAACAAACTGCAAAAAGGTACCCCTAGTTTGATCTAAAACAACAATCTGATGGCCTCAGACAACTGGCTAAACAGTGGACACAATTTTGGCTAAACAGTGCCCCAAAATTACCTTCATTAGTGGCCATTCAGAGGACTTAAAGTATCTAAGGGAAATGTCTCCCTGGAGCAGTACACTGTTTAAAATATTTATTGTGTTATAGACGTGACCCTCGATATTTAGAAAAAAATCATATGAACCAAGTTCCAAACAGTGGAGGCTGTGGGAGAAAGGTGAAAAATAGAGTACTGGCAGAATGTGTGTCTGATATAGAAAGTATCAGCTAAAGTGACGGAAAATGTTTACAAGACAGGTTTACAGGTTCAAAGGAGGACATTGAGGTAGTTGGATAGTGGAAGATGGAGAGAACAGGGTGTGATGGAAAACTTTGATTCGCTGTGAAAAAAAAACTGAAAAATAGTCAAGCAACATATAACAAAGTACCAAAGAGTAACAAACCAACAAAAGTACTGTAACAGGGATACAGGAACATGACATAATCAATATATGAATTAGGGACCTTGCAGGTCAAGGAGCGTGAAAATATAAGATTTAAAATATTACTTTTACAGAATATTAAAATTATACTTTAAATTATGATAATATCAATTATCATCAATCAAAACACATTACAGCATGGGTGTCAATTCAATTTTACTGTGGGCCAAAGACTTTGACCACCTCAGTATTTGTACCTGTTCTTCCTTTTCTCTGCAGAATGTGTTAATGGATGCTTGTAGAATGTGTAAATCATACAATAATCTTACCATTTGGCACATCTGCAAAAGGACAACCATTTCAGGAAGTGGCACACATTTTTTGTCAATCCATTCATTACCTAAACTGCGAAATTTCCCTAGACAGAGTAAAAATTAAATGGTAAAGGGTCCTCTGTGTCTCTGGGTTATTTTCCATTAAAAACTTTGACACATGACTGACTGTGGGGGTTTATTAGTTTTTAAAGAACTATTAACAGCCTAACATTTGCATTTTAATACACTTTGCTTAAACTGACTAATGCAATTTGCTTCTGAGCAACTCAGACTAACAACTCAAGCCCTCTTGCTTTTATGATTTTAATTTTCTTGAATTATTGGTTTTTACTAATCTCTTCTTCATCTACTTGGAGTGAAGACAAACTTCAAAAACACATTTTTAAACTGCTGCCAATAAATCCAAGAGCTTGTTTATGTGGACATTTGGTTTTACACATTATCTTGAAAAATAATGCTATTTCCTTAAAGAAGTTCATCGAGTATTAACAAGTAGTAACAGTGATATTTAGTGAGACATGAGTGACTAATTTAAATCTTGTTGCTGAAATGTTTAATGTGTTCTGTGTGTTTAACACAATAATTTCACAGAGAGGACATATTTTTACTTTACGATTTTCACCTGGCTGCCATGATTTCTATGTTCCAAAAAACTGGGTCTTGTTTCCTTCCTTTTCTCTGATGTTTTAGTACATATCTTTAGGTTTTTTGAAGAAAAATTTATTGACAGGACAAAGAAGAAGAAGTTAGTGGGAGTTTCACAGTTTCTCTCTGAGACACGAAGAGAATAAAGCTTAGCAAACAAAAACTTTCCCTGACTGTGTCATTCTGTGCTAGGACACAGTGACAACGATGACTTGTATGGACTAAAAAATGTCTTGGCCCACCTTGTCTGTCAGTTCTGCCATGCTGCTCTCTGTTGCTTCCCTTTTCTTCCAATGTATCTATGTTTACCCATGTGTAGTGTTACATGATGGAGGTAGAAATAGTTGCTTTTAAAAATGTTTGATTTTTACATAACCAATTGTAACAAAGTTAGGATCTCTTGAGGTTATAATCACTTACCATGTGTACACTGCATGACTCAGATCACATGACACAAGCCGCACAGTACCCGCATTTGCACAGTATGCTGGCCCTAAATCAGTCTGCACCTTGATGTACAGTCATGGCCAAAAGTTTTGAGAATGACACAAATATTACATTTTCATAAATGACTGTTCCTTCAAGGTTTTTTGGTGTTTGCCAGATGTTTCTATGGTATAATGACATACAATTAGAAGCATTTCACAAGTATCAAAAGCTTTTATTGAGAATTATAAGCAATAGCGTGATGTTTGCAGTGTTGACCCTTCTTCTTCAAGACCTCAGCAATTCTCCCTAGGCATGCTGTCGATCAACTTCTGAACCAAATCCTGACTGATGGCCGTCCATTCTTGCATAATCAATGATTGTCCACCTGCCTCTTAAGGATTGACCACAAGTTTTCAATGGGATTATGATCTGGAGAGTTTCCTGGCCAAGGGCCCAAAATCTTAATGTTTTGTCCCCTAAGCCATTCTATTATGACCTTTGCTTTATGGCAAGGTGCTCCATCATGCTGGAAAAGGCATTCTTTATCACCAAATTGCCCCTGGATGGTTGGAATAAGTTGCTCTCGGAGGATGTTCCTGTACCATTCTTGGTTCATTGCTATGTTTTTGGGCAAGATTGTAAGAGAGCCCACTCCCTTGACCGAAAAGCAACCCCACACATGAATGGTCTCAGGATGTTTCACTGTTGGCATGAGACAAGACCGATGGTAGCGCTCACCTCGTCTTCTACAAATAAGCCTTCTTCCAGATGTCCCAAACAATTGGAAAGGGGATTCATCAGAGAAAATTACTTTATCCCAGTCCTCAGCAGTCCAGTCCTTGTAACTTCTGCAGAAGTTCAGTCTGTCCCTGATGTTTTTGCTGGAGAGAAGTGGCTTCTTTGCTGCCCTCCTTGACACCAGACCTTCCTCCAAAGTCTTTGCCTTACTGTGCGTGCAGATGCACTCACACCTGCCTGCTGCCATTTCTGAGCAAGCTCTGTACTGGTGGTGGCCCGATCCCGTAGCTGAAACAACTCCAAGGTCCTGCCGCTTGCTGGACTTTCTTGGGTGCCCTGGAGCCTGTTTGGCATCAATTAAACCTCTCTCCTTGAAGTTCTTGATAATCCTGTAGACAGTTGACTGAGGTGCAATCTGACTCGCTGCAATAAACTTCCCCGTTAGGCCCAATTTGTGCAATGCAGTGATAGCTGCACGTGTTTCCTTGCTGGTAACCATGACTAACTGTTGAGGAACAATGGTACCATCCTCCAGTTCCAAGCATCCAGTCACTCAAACATAAGAGATTGATCTCCAACCCTGTCCTCATCATCACCTACACCTGTGTTAATGTGTGTGACACCTGTGTTAATGTGTGTGACACCTGTGTGTCATTAAAATGATGTTAGCTGGTCTTTTGTGGCAGGGCTGAAATGCAGTGGAAATGTGGTTTTAGTGATAAAAGTCATTTTCAAGCCAAATAGAGACTATGCAAATAATTGCAGTTGAGTGGATCACTCCTCATGGCATTCTAAAGTATATACAAATTTCCATTATAGAAACTGCAGACTTTGTAAAAATGAATAGTTTAAAAATATTTTCGTGGTTGACACTTAATATTTTATTTTCCATGCCCTGAGGTGACATACACTAAGCTAATTAATTTGTTTTCCATACAGTTATTGAATGTTACTAACGCTAACAGCACAGAAAGAAGATCTTCCCTGGGGAAATTAACATATTTAATTCTGTTCATGTTTTTCATAAGTTCTATGTGTGTAAGGTCATGGGACATTTTGAGTTTTTCAAAGTTTTGCACTAATTTTCTCCCCTGTCGGTCATCAATAGTATGGTGGAATATGATCCCTATGTCACACACCTTACACTGGTGTAGCATTTATTGAGTAGTTACAGGTTTGGGCAGATGTCATATTGTAGTTGCCAGAATTGCCTGACAACAGCATTACTATCACTGCATGGCAGGTCAAACATCACTACTGTATAGACATGCAAGTAACTTAGTCTGTGCAGATGTACTCTTCTGTTGCTATCAAAAGGATATTTACCATTCTATACCACTAGACTGTACCAATTTTAGTTATTCTTCACTGTGCTGTTTATAATTAACCAAAACTATTTAGTTCAGTATACCGTATTATTCATCTATCTTTTGGAAATAAAGGTTGATTGGATAGATAAAGATCAATTTTTATCATGATGGGTCTCGACAGTGTGTGTGACAAGGTTAAAAAGAGGAATTAATTTATCCCCAAGTGCTGCTGTTTCAGTTGGACGAAGGGTTTATTAAGGGAATTATAGATTTAATGTCAACAATTAAACAATTAAATGTCTATAAAGTAGCAGGACAGAACTGTAGCAAAGTTCCTTCAATCAGTACAGAAGTTAAGCTGTCCTAAACAGCCATCCTTTTCTCCTCACCCACATAATCTAATACATCATAATACAAGGCCAGTAATTCTCAATTATTTTCTGTAATGCTTCACCCAGGGGACAGAAATGCTATCCCATGCATTTAAACCTGCAACCTTACAAACAGTGTTCTTTACACAACACAGTAATACAGCCCAATTGTAATAATAATTATGTATAAAAATAAAACTCTAATATTTATTATCAGAGTAAACAGCTTTTATTTAATAACATCTACTTATCTACTTATAACATCTACTATAACATCTACTCATTTACTTATAAGTGGTGGGCCGTCAGTGCCAGCAAAGCCTTCTCTGTTGGCTTAACATACTCAGAAAAACACATTTATTCACATATTTTTTAAATACAATTGTATTATTATTGAATTTTTATTAAATAAACATTTTATTATTTTTTTACATTTAAGTTAACTTCGAGAATTTTTTTTTTATTCAATCATGTTACAGCTAGCTTGTAACATGATTGAATAAAATCCATTCCATTGAATCTGTGAGGGCCTTTTTTTTCACAGCTTAAAACTGATTAATTTAATCAATTAAAATTAAATTTATTAAAAAACTGTTAATTGTCTTATTTGAAGTTTTATGATTACTTACTGCAGCAGATCTCCTGAGGAAGCTAAATAAGGTAAATCAATGGTGTCATTACTTTAAAAAAGTAACTTATTATGTTACTAGTTACTAAATTATAAAGTTAACTAATAACTAGTTACTTTTATTTAAAATACACATTAAAAAAGTTTGGTGTTTTGTTCTGTAGCAACTATTATAATGAAATGTAGTGGTACAGTAAAAACAAAGTAGATGGTTAGACATTTTGACAGGTATCTTTACTAAAATCAATAATCACATTTTATTTATATATCCCACATTTACAAAACACAGTTTGTCACATGGGGCTTCACATGGTTGGTAACATTCTCTGTCCTTAGAGCGCCAGCCAGGGTAAGGAAAAACTACCGAAGCACAACCCTTTTATTGTAACCTCAACTTGCCACTTGCCTTCATCTTGCTTGCGGGTGTGTGCAGCTATACCGCGTCGCGTGTGTGTGAGACTGTTTATTTCCTTAGGCCTCTTTGTGATTGGCTTAGCCTGAAATTTTAACTTATGTCAACCAATCATTGCTCCTTTTCAATGCACAGGTTCAGTTAGTGTGCACGGCCGTCTCTCACTGTGAGAGTTACCACACACACACTGACAGTTCTGTCTCAGTGGCTAAGAGAAATCGTCCATTTGGACCACAGATAGTAACGAGTAAGGAGCCCCTTTACACCACAGTAACAGTAATGGCATTACTGAATGGGAAAAGTAACGTGTTACATTATTATTTTAACACAACATTTATTATACATATAGTTAAAGATATTATTTGAAAATGTATTTGTACTCTCTTTGTGTAGAATCTGGGTCTGTTTCAATTAACAAAAATTGAATATCCTGGATCAGAATTTTGTCCAGGGTCCTGTCGACTTTTGCATTTTCCCTTCTCAAAAACTTCTACATCACTGTCACTTGCTCATCTTGCTGTTACAGTCACTGTTGCGTGTAGCGCGGTCGTGTAGCAATTGCGCTATGGTTTTCAGAGGCATTTATAGCCTCTGCTGCCACCAGCTGGAGCAGAAGAATATTACATGTCTAATACCCTTCATTACATTGCAGACGCTAGGGGTGTGACGATTCCATCACATAACGATCCAATTCCTATCTTGATTCACAGACTACAATCCGATCCAGGAACAATTCATAAAAAAAAAAAATAACTATCCAGTTCGATCCCATTTGGTCCAGTTCGATTCGTTTTTTGAATCCTTAGTGTTGAAACTCCACTTTCAACAACATTATACAGCCGGCAGTCTTCTTTTAGTTTTAGTTAAGTTTATTTAAAATGTGTAAATGGCATTTCATAAGCACATTGTTCAATAAGAAAAAAATAAATATATATATTTTTTTCAGCTTCTCATGTTGAATTGCATGAACATTTGCAAGAATTTGATTTTATTTACACAATTTGTCAATATGCCTTTAAAGAAGAGCTGTGAATCTAATATTAGCCCCCGATATTCATACTGATTGACAATTTTTATTTCATCTCTATTAACAAGTATATCAGGATCAACACTCTACTTATTTGAGTGACATGCATGCCTACAGTTTTAGAAAGTTTTAGCTGTAAACACCACTCCTGTAACCAGATTGTCACACAGGACATTGTTCTGTAATTTAACGAGTGATATTCATTCATTCATTCATTCATCTTCTTCTGCTTGTCCGTTGCCGGGTCGCAGGGGTGGCGCCAGGGACAGTTGACGCCACCCAAATCACATTGCACCATATTGTGAGCCTTCCTGTGGGTGGTGAGCCCACAAGAAGTGCTGTGGGTTGGGACGGTGCTATGCTCAGAGCACCTCAGTGGCAACCTGGCAGCTGGTGGATTCGAACCGGGGACCTTGCGGACCCAAGTCCGCTTCCTTAAGCGCTAGGCCACCACTGCCACTATTGCCTTTGGACTTTGCTGAGTTATTGCCAAACTGTGGTTAGAAAAACTTGTGTATTTTATTCTGTCCACTCCTTTGACTACTGGCCGTTCTTTCCATCCTTCTCATCTGCCATGTTGCTCAGATGAGAGTAACACCCACTTCCTGAACTCCAATCAAATCATCCCATGTCAGTTCTCACACCCCAAATGTGAAACGTGAAAAACAGCGGAAGCGGCCGTTGTCTGTCTTGCGTCAATTTGTTGACAGGGCCATGGAGCAGGAAACGGATCCATGGACAAAAATCCAAAACATCGTACCGTTTCACTTAATTTTCGTTCGATCTTGGCTTTTTTGACCGGTACGGTCTCGGATCATGTAAGTCACAGACGATCCAAAATGATTCATTTCCACACCCCATCAGGCACTCAACAATGATTAATTAGGTTTGGAAAGTCAGTGAGTCCTCTGAACACACAGAAGCAGTTCTTGAGTTCAATACACAGGTTCTATTGTTTTCTGTACAACATTTGCGCGGCTATTATGGCTCTGTCAGCCTCACACACTTACATAGTTCATCACACGCTCAGTTCAGTTCAGCTGGGTTTGCTTTCTGTTTGTCCGTTTTCCTCCCCTCCTGTGAACCCAGCTCCTACTTATAAGAGGAGAGGAACAGTTAGTGGAAATGTGAACACCTGCGCACAGTGCAGCATCAGCCTCGCCACTCACCTGCTCCCTCAGCTGAAGCTGTGCGCTAACCACTGCCCCGCCCTCACATACCACTGCTGGACTGAGGCCGCAGACTGTCCGGCCGAGCAAACTTACCCGCCCTACCCCTCATCACCCTCAGTTGTCAGGGGACAGGAGAGAAAGTCTGCCACCGCCATCTGTGCCCCCGGCCTGTGAATTACATTAATGTTATATGGCTGCAATGCTAGGTAAACTGTGTGATCCTGGCATTGCTGTCCGTCATGCAGTGGAGCCTCTGGAGTGGAGCGTAGTCCGAGCAGAAAGTGAAAGGGCGTCCCAGGAGGTAATATTGCAGGGCGCCAAAGGGCCATCTGATGGCCAAGCATTTTTTCTCCACTGTGCTGTAAAGACTCTCACGGTCGGACAGCTTACGACTGAGGTAAACGATGGGATGGTCGGTGCCCCGCACCTGCTGGGACAACACTGCCCCAAGCACTCTGCCTGACGCATCAGTCTGCGGCATAAAGGGAGAAAAAAAATTAGACGAAAATTAGTGTGGCTTACCACAGAGAGCCCATTTCAGCTGTTCAAACGCCCGCTGGCACCACTACGTCCACTGGACCGGATCTGAGGCACTCTTACGGTTCAGGTCCAGAACTGCCTGACCTCTTTTTAGACTTGGGCCACGGGCAGAATGCGATCGCTGCTGTCTTGTTGGTGCGAACGCAGCTGACCCCACCCCAAGCAGTGTCCCAGATACCGTACCTCCCTCTGTCCAACTGCAAACTTCCCTGGGTTGGCCGTGAGCCCTGCCTGCCTCAAGGACAGTAACACTGCTGTTAGGTGCTGCATGTGCTCCGCCCAGCCGCCACTATGGATGATGATGTCATCCAAATACGCGGCTTCGTAGGCAGCATGTGGGCGTAGCACTCTGTCCATTTGGCTTTGGAAGGTGGCTGGGGCACCAAACAACCTGAACAGAAGTGTAACAAATTGGTACAAACCATACAGAGTGGAGAAGGCTGTTTTTTCCCTAGATTCTGGCATTAAGGAAATCTGCCAGTAACCTTTGGTTAAATCCAGTGTCGTGAAAAATTGAGCTATACCAAGAGTTCGTGCACCCGGGGCATTGGATACGCATCAAATCCTCGTCTCTCACCATCGACACCAGGACCGCTTCTGGCTTCACCCAACCCTTTAACAGATTTAAATGATAAATCTGAGTGTCCCCTCTCCTGTCTGAACGTTCCACCTCATAATCAATATCACCAACTTGCCTTGTGACCACGAAGGGTCCCTGCCACTTGGCAAGCAGCTTGGATGCTGAAGATGGGAGGAGCACCAGGACTTTGTCTTCTGGTGCAAA
This sequence comes from Paraplagusia blochii, assembly GCA_016785265.1. Classification (NCBI taxonomy): domain Eukaryota; kingdom Metazoa; phylum Chordata; class Actinopteri; order Pleuronectiformes; family Cynoglossidae; genus Paraplagusia; species Paraplagusia blochii. The sequence continues at coordinate 88,458 of JAFBJS010058874.1, forward strand.
GTGCTGTAGCTTAGCTCCCCTGTCATACAGGTGCCGCTGACGTTCCTGAGCCCTGAGCAAATTAATCCGTGATTCCTTTCCGAGTGAGTGCAGTTTTGCACCAAGGTCCAGAATGTATTGGAACTTATTTTTACTGGCGCTTAGACCCTCCTCCCAGCTTTCTTTAAATAGGTCCAACACGCCCATCAGCTTTCTGCCAAATAACAATTCAAAAGGGGAAAACCCTGTGGAGGACTGGGGTACCTCCCGCACTGTGAATAACAGGGCATCTAAACACTTATTCCAACTTGGACTGTCCTCCTGAATGAACCTCCCGATCATAGACTCCAGAGTCTTATTCAGCCGCTCCACCAGCCTGTCAGTCTGAGGGTGGTAGAAGCTGGTCCGAATAGACTTGAATAGACCGGTACAGTTCTTTTGGGATTCCGATGAACTTACTTATTGTTTCAGTGCAGTACAGCTAGTAGCTATTAGTTATTGCTTGATGATGTCTTGCTCACCAGCTTCTCCTCTGACTTCCGTCGTGCTGTTGTTGCCGTTTCTTCTGGCGCGATGACGTCTGTTGTGCTTAAAACACATCGATATAAAATATACCCTCAAATACGTAATTTTCTAGTATCGATACGACCGATTACACCCCTACTCTCTATTAACTACAGCAGATTTAGACGATTATTTTTTTTTTTTTAAGTTACAGCGGTTCTAGCAGTTCTACATTCGGTCCAGCGCGAGCACTCGATTCCACACTGGGGCATTTTGCGGTGTACATTAATATACTGATTCCTCACCAACTACCATGGGTGTTGAATGCCCTCTCTCTCGGCTGATTGCCGATGGAGAATACTTGGTTGACGGAACACTTCCTGTGCGCGCTATCGGGATACTGTTGCTGAGTAATCAGCTAGCTGTAAAACCCCTCACAAAAAAGCGCAGATGTACATATATATCAAGTTATCCAACACTGCAACTTACGGTATCTGTATAAATTAATCAGCACTTATTCAATGTCCTTCTCTCTAAAATACCGTACAAACGTACCTTGTTCACAGACAGGACAATCCGCTGCCCCCACTACCGCTTTTTGCCACTCTTCTGGCAAACACGCAACAAATTTAAGTTTAGAGGATGACGGGGGGTGTAGCGCCCTTAGTAAGTTCTGTCCCAAAACTATACCCTCGACACTTACATTCTCCAGGTTCGGGAAGCCAAATATCAATAAGAGGCCATGAGGTTAACAGTTGACACTTTATTGCCTTTGAAAATGTAACTATTTATAGTATGAAAAATAAATAAAAATAGAAACAAAATAGAGCTCTCATAAAAGTGAAGAATAAACACCAAAATAAAAGTGTCACACTTTTTTCCAAGATGGAGTTCACCCCGTTCTGAGGTGTGTGTATGTCAAGTTCACTTTTCACTACCCAGGTAGATTTTTCTAAGTGTTCTGTTCTTATCGTTATGAGTTGAGTCTTCGGATCTGATGGTTTTCTTGGACAGGATCCCACGGCTGACCACACCGTGCACCGTTCCGTCTAACCTGCTCTTCTCTTCTGGCTCGCCACCGAACCACCACGGTTCGGAATCTGTACAATTGTTATTCTGAAAAAAAAAAAAAAAAACAATCTACACGAACCGTGCAGAACATATTTGTTACTCTTAACTAGATAACTGTTATTAGTCAACCTTTAAACATCCTATTATTCTCTCATCTACTTATCTTTCATAGGTTTCCTGAATACTTATAGACAGACATCCACACACAATATACACTGTATTGAACTCAATTCAAACTCATGGAACAAAATAAATGAAAGATTTATCTTACGTTTACACTGTTCACATTTTTAACCGAACAAATGGCCATTATTAACCATTATAAACTGATATGACCAGCATTAACAAACTCGCGATTAGCATTAGCGCCATGCGGTTAGCTTCACGCTAATTTCCTTAGCAATCTTTTAAATATATTACAAAAGATAACAACAATACGAAATCTATCACAGTTAGTTCAATTATAACGTGCATCCTTATATCTCCGATTGGTTTTATTTAAGCAATTCCATCCATCATTTCTTTAAACAAGGAGCAATGAGGCCTAGCGCTTTAGCATGTAGCATGACTCTTACCGGAGTTCAGCAGAGAGCTGAGAACTTAAGCAGCTTCTCTCTCGTTCTCATAAATCTCAGTGTTCTCTCCTAAATATGTAATAAAATATATCAATTACTACTAATTTCATAAAATGTAATATTTAAAACGTGAGGTTTACTTCACGTTTCATAGGCTCTTCAACTCACTCGACGCGTTCCCTGTCGATGCCTTCGGTCACAGCTTCAGTACGAGCACGCGCGCTGCGGGACCATGACCGAGATCGCTTGTGCGCCACATGCGGTAGAGCATGGTAATTGCTCATATTATATAAATGGGTTTGGTAACCATGTGGGTTACAGGAGAAATTCTGGTCAGTGTTGATTTTAAACTCAACTCTGGTAAATGTTAAAAATCATAATTTGCCACCGTTTATTTAAAAATTAGCACTGACAAAAGTTTTGGATTAACACCAACACTTTCGATGGATTAACTCTCACAGATTTGAATTAGACTAAACAAGTGTTGAATTGACACTGTATTTGTAACGTTCAACACCAACACAGGAAATTTAACACTTTTAAATTTGCTGCGTACTGTAATGGCTATAAGGTTTTATACAGTAGCAAGACAGAGTATGTGTGTGAATGAAAAGGGGAACGGTGGAATGGTGAGGTTAGGAGCAGAGGTGGAGAAGGTGTAAGAGTTTATATACTTAGGCTCAAATGTTTAGAGCAGTGGAGTCTGTGGAAGAGTGGAGGAGAATAGAGTGGAGTCAGGATAGAACTGGAGAAAAGAGTCAGGAGTGATTTGTGATAGAAGAGAGTCAGCTAAAGTGAAGGAACGGTGGTGAGACCAGGCATGATGGATGGATTAGAGACACTGGGAATAGGGAGAAGGCATGAAGCAGAGCTGGAGGAGTTAAAGATGCTGCTGAGATTCTCTTTAGGAGAGGCAAGGATGGACAGGATCAGGAATGAGGTGATTGGAGGGCAGTGTTGGGAGTAACGCAACTACTTTTCTCAGTAACTAATAACGTAACGCGTTACTTTTCCATTTCAATAACACCGTTATAGTTACTTCTTAGTGAAGGGCCCGTTACTAGTTACTAAAGCAGCACAGCTTTGGGTGAGAAACATGTGTTTTTCACCGCCTGAACGGCCCCAATGGCAAGTGTGTCTGCTGGGTATCATTGTGTGTGGTAACTCTTACAGTCATGGTGTGAAACTGTGTGAAAGTCGTGCGCTATGTAAATCATTATGTTGAAAAGGGGCGATGATAGGTTGACATAGTTCCACGCTAAGCCAATCAGAACGAGACCTGAGCGTGTCTTCTTGCCTTTTAGGGAAATAAACAGTCTCACACACACAGGTGACGCCGTACAGCAGCATACACCCACAGGCAAGACGACAGCAAGTGTCAAGTTGATAAGATAAAATGCCTGTCAAAATGTCTAAACATCTATTTTGTTTTTACTGTACTGTAATGTACAGTGAACGTATAACTTATTTCCAGACTCTAATTGCAGCGCTGCTCCCTGCAGCGTCACTCTCTCACATCCACACAGCTCTAACCACGCCTCCCCACACTGGGAAACATGAACCCTATAACTGCTGTATAAAACCTTATAACCATTACAGTCCCAATAGATTTCATTATGATAGTTGCACAACACTAAACTGTTTATAGGGCATCATTGAAATACTATGAAATAAAAAAAAACAATGGTTCTTGACCTCACTGAGGTAGAGGAAGGGGGCCATTTGTAAAGGGTGAGGAAATTTCCAAAAACAGTCACTTGCCCTATAAAGGTTAATGTGTTTTCAAAGTAAAGTAAAGTAACTATTAACTTGTTACTTTTATAATTTGGTAACTAGTACGTAACTAGTTACTTTTTTAGAGCAGTAACTAGTAAAGTAACAAGTTACTTTTTTAAAGTAACTGTCCCAACACTGTTGGAGGGACAACACATAAAGAAAGGTTTGGAGAAAAAGCTAGAGAAATCAGATTGAGATGGTTTGGACATGTTCAGATGAGGAACAGTGCTTTTATTGGGAGAAGAATGATCCTAGAGATGAGGAAGGCCTAAGAAAGCCAAAGAAGGGGATGCTGTGAGGGACAAGTTGGAGTTGATGATACAGAGGACAGGTTGAGATGGAAATTGTTGACTCACTATGGCAAACCCTGAAAAAAGGGATAAGCCGCAGGAAGAAAGAAAAAGGATAGAGCATTTATAGCTGACCTGGGCAACCTAAGGCCCGGGGGCCAGATGCGGCCCGTTTGGCGTTATAATCCGGCCCGCCAGACATGTCCAAATTATACAGTTAAGTTATATTATCCTTATCCTTCTACCTTTCCCCTGCAAAGCCAGCATTTCCCCAATAGATAGTCTAAAGAGGCTTAAAGCATTTTTACTTTATTCAACACTCATTATTTATCTTAGTTTGCAGAAATACTCAATCCTTTTGATCCTGACCTGGCCTGTGGCCGAAATGTTAGTAACAGGTGTGGCCCGTCAGTCAGAATAATTGCCCAGGCCTGATTTATAGGGTTAATGTTTCCAAGTGTGGGGAGGCATGTCTAGAGCTGTGTGGATGTGAGAGCGAGAGAGCAAAGCTGTAGGGAGCAGCGCTACAATTAGAGTCTGGAAATAAGTTATACGTTCTCTGTAATCTTGAATAAAGTTCTTCTGAGCACCAGGGTTTACAAAATAGATGTTTAGACATAGACAGGTATCTTTATTGAAACCTCAACTTGCCGTCGTCTTGCTTGTGGGTGTGCGCAGGTGTACCGCGTCGCCTGAGTGTGTGAGATTTTTATTTCAATATAAGGCAAGGAGATCAGACTCTGCTGCCACATGGCCCTGTATCCGTTGCCGGGAGAAACCATCCATTTGGACCACAGATAGTAATGAGTCCCTATACACCACAGTAACAATAACAGCGTTACGGAATGGGGAAAAAAAGGAAAGCGAACTCCTTGTCATTGTGACATTGTGATTCACACCACGGCACACAACAAAATGTGACCCCTGCATTTAACCTATCACCAAAGTCAACAGTGGTCAGCTTTGGTGACCACTTAAGCACGTAAGTAAGTGCATTAATGATCACTTTTGTTAAACCTCCTGCTGTACACTTTTGCACTTTGTATACCTGTGGGCCTTATGTCAGTTCATAGGAATATTTTAAATAGCGCAAGCGGAGGAGGACAGACGTTACAGTCACGTCACTCATGATCATGCCGCCGAGATTAGGCTGGGCAGTTAGTGGCCTAGTGGTTCAAAAGCCGACTACTCACTTGGTGATGTGTTAAATGCAGAGGTGAGATTTTGTTGTGTCCTGTGATGTGAATCACAATGACAAAATAAAAAATGTAATCATTAACCTTAAAAGATTGCACCGCCCATTCCTTGCACAAAAGCGGTCTCGAAAGCTGTAGGTGTTGTTTACTTGTACAAAAAATACCCTGACCATAGACTGGATGAACAGAGCTTGGGTCATTTTTTTTTCTAAAGTTGAGTGCGCCCGCCCGGTCGCCCAGACCGGCATTGTGGTCAACGGAGTTCTGCAAATGGTCACTCTGCTGGAATGTCTTGTGAAGGAAGCTTTCCTGTCTAACGTCCCCGCTTTACTTACAAACGAAAAAAACTTACAAACTTCCTCACTGAACAAATGAGTAAGCACGAGACAGTGGTGTCACCAGGTCGCCAGTAGGCAATGTTGGTCCCGTGTCACATGCTCTGCAACTACCGGGAATGTCAGATCCTACCCCACAACAGGAGCTTTGATCTGAATTATCACATTGCTGTCAATCTACCTGATTGTGCCTATGTAATTTTCATGCAATCAGGGAGACCCAGATGCAGCCTCAACAGCCACCAAACACTTTGTGTTTGCTGCTGTGGAGAGGCGGTGTGTGGAAAGGCAGCCATCTACGCTGCTGCTGCAGCCACTGTTGCCAAGTCTGCTGCCATGCCTACGACTGCCGCTGCTACACCAGATGCTGTTTCTGAGTCTGTGCAGTCAGTCTGTGCAGTCAAACGCAGCAGCTATGACAGACACTGCTGCAGCTGCATCAGGGTGACATAGAACAGGAGGTGCTGGGATTAGGCTAGAAAAACCTATAAACTTGAGTTTGACGGAGGGTGAGGTGGATAACACGGCTGACCTGCGGGGAGACCTAGGTACCTAGGGAGACCTGTGGCCTTCTTAGTCCACAGTCTGTATTTCCTTGTCTTCTTGTCAGGTCAGGTTTAATTCCTCTCAGGAGTGATTTTGTGTTTGAGGGTTTTTCCTTGTTTGTTTATTTTTGAATATCCAGTCTCCATTTTTAAGGAGTGAATTTTTGTTACAGTTGACCTTGTTGGCCTCCATTTTTAAGGAGTAAATTTTTGTTTCTTAAACTAAGTTTAGTTATATTTTGGGTGCTTAAATAAAGCCCATTTTATCTACGCATCTCTGCGTCTGAGTCCTGTGTCTTATTCTGGTCCTTTACATTACACTCTGGCCAGAATGGGCTCAGCAGAGACTTGGTCGGAGTCACCGACTTTACAAAGCTAGGCAGATCGTGTGTTCAGGGGGGAACAATATCAGTCTGCTATGGCAGCACAATTATATGAGCTATCAGCTCGAATGAGTGAGCTTGAGATTAGGAATCCGGATGCCCCGTCCACTCCGGCAGTACCAGCGACCGCCACACCCACACCATCGGTACCGATCATCAGGACGGGGATCAAGTTAGCGTTTTTCTGGGGAGCTAAACCAGTGTAAGCCATTCCTCACAGACTGTTCTATTCATTTTGAATATTCACCCCACAAATTTGTTTCGGACAGATCCAAAGTTACCTTTATAATATCCCACCTGGCTGGCAGAGCAAGAGCATGGGCTACAGCCGAGTGGGCCAGGGATTCCCCGTTATGCAACTCGTTAGAAGACTTCAAGGCTGCTGTGCTGCAGACCTTTGACCCTGTCTCCAACGATCGGGAAAAGGCTCGTGAGTTGTGTGGGATGAGACAGGGAAGTGACTCGGTTTGTGATTACGCCATCCATTTTCGTACCCTGGCAGCAGAGAGCGGATGGAATTTCACAGCCCTGTGTGATGTATTTTTAAAAGGATTGACCACAGCTATTCAGGAACTTCTGGTTCCTTTAGATCTTCCTACAGAATTGGACTCGCTTATTTCTCTCGCCATCCGGACTGACAATCGGCTCCAGGATCTCAATCGGCAGCGGAGAGGTAGATTGGCAGCTACAGAGAGATTTCAACGCAATCAAACACCAGTAGCTCCAATATATCAGCACTCACCCGGACAACTCCCAGATTCACCGGTGCCCGAAACCGAAGAACCAATGCAACTAGGGAGGACACGGCTCACACAGGAAGAGAGACGACGTCTGCAGGAGGGCCGATGTTTTTACTGCGGCAGACCCGGTCATCGAGTCCTAGACTCTCCAGCTAAACGGACATCAGTGGTGAGTCACGTTATGGCCCGGTTTCCGGCATCACAGAACTTGATATCTGTTAAGATCATGCACCATTTCACCACTTTTAAGTCATAGACTCTGGGGCTGATGAAAGCATGATGGACTGGGATTTAGCAAAGAAGATGGAACTCAGAGCCGAACCTCTGAGCAAGCGCGTTCATGCTAAAGCTTTAAACGGACATGATCTTTTTATTATCACTCATGTCACAGAACCTCTGGAACTTCGCATCAACAACCACTTAGAACATATGCGTTTTTATTTATGCAATTCACCCATACACACACTGATTCTGGGACATCCATGGCTCTTATGTCATAACCCTTACATTAATTGGAAAACGGGTTCCATCATGGAGTGGGGAAAGAATTGTAAAGAACACATCATCACACCAATCCTGAAAAGAAAAGATTCAATGATTAATGTGGTTTTCGTCACTTCCAACACAGACTCTGAATACCCGGACCTGAGTGTCATGCCTTCCTGTTACCATCATCTAAAAGAAGTTTTTAGTAAATCCAAAGCCATGTCTCTTCCTCCTCATCGACCATATGATTGCGCCATAGACTTAATCCCCGGATCCACCATTCCCAAAGGTCATTTGTACTCAATCTCTGGACCAGAAAAGGCGCCCATGACAGAGTACATCCAGACCTCCCTGAAGGTGGGGCTCATCCGTCCTTCCTCTTCTCCAGCGGGTGCAGGGTTCTTTTTTGTTGAAAAGAAGGACGGATCGTTAAGACCCTGCATTGATTACAGCCCGCTTAATGACATTACTATAAAGAACTGATACCCTCTACCACTCATGTCATCAGTCTTTGACCAGCTCCAACAAGCTAAGGTCTTCATTAAATTAGATCTTCGCAATGCCTATCACCTGGTGAGAATCAGAGAGGGAGACGAGTGGAAAACGGGGTTCAACACCCCTTCAGGCCACTATGAATATTTGGTAATGCCATTTGGACTTACTAACGCTCCTGCGGTTTTTCAGGCCATGATTAACGATGTCTTAAGAGATTTTTTAGACCTTTTTGTGTATGTCTACCTAGATGACATTTCATTTACTCCCCTGATTTAGACTCACACCAGACTCATGTAACCAAGGTTCTCAAGAGACTCTTAGATCACAACCTTTTTGTTAAAGCAGAAAAGAGTGAGTTTCATGCCGACACCATCTCCTTCCTGGGTTTCATTGTAGCTCCTGGAAGGGTGCAGATGGATTCGGCTAAAGTAAGCACTGTAGCCGACTGGCCCACACCTGATAGCCGTAAAAAAGTCCAGCAATTCTTTGGTTTTGCTAACTTTTATAGACGGTTTATCAGAAATTTCAGTGCCGTAGCAGCTCCGCTCCATGCTCTCACATCCACAAAACAGCACTTTCACTGGTCCACGACGGCTGAGGCTGCCTTCCAGAACCTCAAGCGTCGCTTCACCACGGCTTCCATCCTTACCATGCCCGATCCTCAACGACAGTTCGTGGTGGAGGTGGATGCCTCCAATGAGGGAATCGGGGCTGTGCTTTCCCAGAGATCCGAGCGGGATGGCAAGATGCATCCTTGTGCCTTCCTGTCTCGGCGGCTGTCCAAGGCAGAGAGGAATTATGATGTGGGTAACCGTGAGCTCCTTGCTGTGAAGGTAGCGCTTGAGAAGTGGCGGCACTGCTTAGAGGGGGCAAGTCAGCCGTTCATTGTCTGGACAGATCATAAAAATCTGGAATACATGAAAAAAGCCAAGAGACTAAGGCTAGGTTCACACTTCACCCTGAAACCACCCAAATCCAATTTTTTCGCCAATATGCAACCTCTATCCGATTTGTTATTGACAATATGAACGACACAGATCCGATTTTTTCACATGCGACCCAGGTCGCTTCGAGATGTGGTCCTAATTCCGATTTATATCCGTCATTTTCACATGCGACTGCAGTCTGAACGGCTGAGTCGCATTCATGCGACCTGGCCGATCGCCTTGTACCAATCACTGGCAGACAAACACTGTCATGTGACTCCCAGGTCTCGGGCTGTTTGTCACCGCAACTGACGTTCATCTAGTTTCCATCAGAATTTAGAAAGAGCCGCAACAGCTTACGCAGCGGGGCGCATGTTTACATTGCGTACACACACACATGTGTGTTTGTATGTGAAAAAACAGCCATATCTGTCATATCTGTAGAATCACCACTGAAGTGAAGTCGGGGGTCCTCCCGAGACAGTGGCACCAACGCAGAGGTTGGTGAAGGTGTTTCTCGTGAGCTGAAGAAGCGCTGCACATCAACATCCCACCACTCCTGGCTGCGACTGTGTGTCCATATAACCCTTTCAATGGACGTTGCTGTTGTTGCCCCACACAGCGCCAGAAGCCCTTACTTTCCTGCTTAATCTCCTCCAATACCAGGTTGTTGAGTTCCGCCGCCACAGAAACCACATCACGAGGTACCGTCTCATCTCCATGCTTTACAACTTTGCAAACTTGCTCCAGCTTTGTTTATGTATTACGTAGACGCGCTTATACCTGTCAATTTGCGCATGCGGGACTCATTTGAGTCTTTTCCTGTTCATATTGGAGATCGCATACAAGTCCAGATAAGTGGAAAATGTGAACGACCTACGAAAAAAAATCGGATTTCTGAACAAATCGGATATGGGTCGTTTCAGGGCGCAGTGTGAACCTAGCCTAAATTCACGCCAGGTGGGCTCTCTTTTTCAACAGATTTTCTTTTTCCCTCTCTTACAGGCCGGGGTCCCGGAATGTCAAGCCTGACGCCCTGTCACGACTTTTTGACCCCAAGCCTGTTGCCAAGGAGCCTGAACCCATCCTCCCATTGACTTGTGTGGTTGGAGCGGTTTCCTGGCAGATAGAAAAGGAGGTTAAGCAAGCCAATGGTGAGGTCCCTCCACCTAGTGGGTGACCAGAGAATCGATTGTTTGTTCCAAAGGAGTTGCGCTCACAGGTGATCCATTGGGCCCACACCTCGCTGCTTTCCTGTCATCCGGGGATTCGGCGGACCATGTTCGCCATCTCCCGGAGGTTCTGGTGGCCATCCATGGAGCCGGAGGTTCGGGTATAGGTGGAGGCATGCTCGGTCTGTGCTCGCAATAAAAGTTCAACTGGATCATGCATGGGGCTTTTGCACCCGCTTCCTATTCCCTCCAGACCATAGGCATACATCTCCCTGGACTTCGTCACGGGACTCCCGACATCCCAAGGTAACATGACCGTCCTCACGGTGGTGGACAGATTCTCCAAGATGGCTAGATTTATTGCTCTGCCTAAATTACCCTCTGCCAAAGAGACGGCAGAAGTTATGATTAATCATGTCTTCTGGCTTCCCCAGAGATATTGTGTCAGACCGGGGGCCCCAGTTTGTGTCTCGGTTCTGGAGGGAATTCTGCCGGCTTATTGGGGCCAAAGCCAGTCTGACTTCCGGGTACCATCCAGAGTCTAAAGGCCAGACCGAGCGCCTCAATCAACAGTTGGAGACTGGCCTCCGTTGCCTGGTGTCCCAGAACCCCGCCACATGGAGCAAGCACCTGGTCTGGGTCGAGTACGCCCATAACTCTCTTCCCACCTCAGCTACGGGGTTTTCCCCTTTCATGTGTGTCTATGGCTATCAACCACCTGTGTTTTCAGATAATGAACCGGAGACTTCGGTACCCTCTGTCCAGGCCCAGATCCGCCGCTGCCGTTGCATCTGGGCAGCCGCCCGTCAGGTACTCATCCGTCAGGGAGATCGAGTCGCCGCCGATCGCAACAGAAGACCCGCGCCCAACTACCAGTCAGGCCAGAGGGTGTGGCTTTCGGCCAAGAACCTCAACCTTAAGGTCCCCTCCGCGAAACTGGCTCCTCGTTTCGTGGGTCCTTTTCCCATATCACAAGTCATCAATCCTGCTGCAGTTCGCCTACGTTTGCCTCGATCTCTGCGCACACACCCGACCTTCCATGTTAGCCAAGTGAAACCAGTGAAGGACAGCGTCCTGGTTCCAGCACTCATCACCCTCCCCCTCCAGAAGTGGTAGATGGTGGTCCTGTGTACAAGGTTAAACGGATCCTAGCAGTTTGCAACCATGGTCGGGGCAGGCAATTTTTAGTGGACTGGTTGGGATATGGTCCTGAGGAACGACAGTGGGTCCCATCACGATACATCGTCGACCACAGTCTCATAGATTACTTTTATAGGGATCATCCTGAATTACCTGGGCCGTCAGGAGTTGGCCCTAGAGGGAGGGGTACTATCACGCGGTGAGATCAAGTTGCGTTTTGTTCTTGTCATTTCCTGTTTTATTTTGAAATAACTCTTCTCTTGTTTCAGGTCACTTACCCTTACTCATGTGTCACCGGTCTGATTGTCCTGCCTGCCCTCATTGTTTCCACCTGTTCCCTATTACCCTGTGTATATATTGTCTGCGTCTTTCTTTGTCTTGTGCCAGAGTGTTTCGTCTTGTGCGTACACTCCAGCCCTTCTTAGTCCACAGTCTGTATTTCCTTGTATTCTTGTCAGGTCAGGTTTAATTCCTCTCAGGAGTGATTTTGTGTTTGAGGGTTTTTCCTTGTTTGTTTATTTTTGAATATCCAGTCTCCATTTTTTGTTGTGAATTTTTGTTACAGTTGACCTTGTTGGCCTCCATTTTTAAGGAGTAAATTTTTGTTTCTTGAACTAAGTTTAGTTATATTTTGGGTGCTTAAATAAAGCCCATTTTATCTACGCATCTCTGCGTCTGAGTGCTGTGTCTTATTCTGGTCCTTGACACTATCTTATCAGATCTACCTTCCCCCTGTTTGGGAACCGGCTCCTCATTCCTACGCTCCCAATCATTTTCCTAATTTAACAACTCCTCAAAGTACTCCCTCCATCTTCCCAGCACACATTCCTCACTGGTGATGACATTTCCATATCTGTCCTTAATTAATCTCACCTGCTGCACACCCTTTCCAGATTGATTTCTCTGTCTTGCCAATCTGTATAACTCTTTTCCTCCTTTCTTCGTGTCTAACCTCTCATACAACTCCTTGCATGCCTTTTGTTTGGCCTTGGCCACTTCCCTCTTCACCTCCCTTGCCCTCTCTCTGCACTCCAGTCTGTCTCCTCTGTTCTGTCACTATCCCATCTCTTCTTTGCTAATCTCTAAATGATCTGACTAATGTGACTTATTGTCTGGAAAATAAAGCAATACATATTATAATATTGCTTTTGATAAATCCCTAAAGCATACACAATACATTGTCAATTGAACTATTTTTTTTATTTTAAACTTACCTATAAATACATTATATGTATTACCTGCGAAATGTTCAGTTTTCTACTGTTAAAACTGACAAATTAATTTCAGCCGCATTGCCAAAATTCAAAATACACATTAATATTAACGAATATCACATTTTGAAATTATTGGAAATTTTACAATATAGAGAGGAGGCATATAAAAGTGGGACAGTTGTTGCCTAGTGTTTAAGGAACCTTTCTGGGGTACGCAGGGCTCCAAGTCCTAATCCACCAACTGCCAGGTTACATTTGAGGTCCAGTTAGCATAGTGCCCTCCCCACTCACAGCTCCCTGGCACTCAAAGCTGCCCACAGTTTACTTTACTTTGGTTACATTTGGTTTTGTAGTATGGTGGGGCCATAATTTCACAACAGACAAGGAGTTTGCTTTCCTTTCTTTTCCTAAAAATGTAATGGCATTTACAAATTCAAATTACCAATAATCAGAAAATAGAGGATGGTCAAAACATTTTTTGTAAATAGGTTGAACTCCCTTGGAAAAACAACCCAATAACAATTTTGAGCAAGACTGTGATATACCCACCAAAAACATTAATTGCCGACCAAAACTGAATCTGCAGAAAGCGGACAGCGATATAGTAAGGGATTACTTTATCTGTAAAAACCAAGATGGAATAAAAATAACTGTCAAGCAATGCACCCTTCAAAAATTTCTGGTCTGCTTAATAACTCATTACAGAGAAGGAGGGAGAAAGAACATGATGTATTTCCTCTGGAGTTATCATTATTGTTGTGCAGAGGCTCATATTTAGATCTATCATCTACAATTATTGTCGGAGAGTAAGTGTATCCTGTGGGCTGTGCTGGAGTTTAACTCTGACTGTAAAGTAGGCACCTTGTTTGTAATTCATAGAATAATTTCTGTACTCTCACCTGACTCCTGACCTGTATCATTTGAGTAAGTTTTGTGTACTGAGACATCACAAGGGGAACAACTTCTGAATCATCATATTCTTAAGTGTTGAGGTAGAGAAAATCATTCTTACATTTACAGTGGCTTGAAAAAGTCTTCATACCCCTTGAACTTTCCCACATTCTGTTACATTCTGACCACATACATAATATTTTTAGATAAAAAAAAATCAACATAAAGTGATACACAATTGTCAAGTACAAGGAAAATTATAAATGACTTTATTTTTTTTTTACCGTAAATTCCGGACTACAGAGCGCACCTGATTATAAGCCGCACCCACTACATTTTTAGGGGAAAACCGATTTTGTACATACACAAGCCGCACCTGTATATAAACCGCATGTGCCCACATTAAAACATGTAAACATATTTACAAAGAAAGACGGTACACAGAGAGAGTTTTCAAAGTTTTAATAATATAACTTAATAATAATAATAATATAACTTTCTGCCCAAACGGTGCCTGTGACAGGGCAGTAAAACGGTAGCAACATGGTAGCAACACGCTAGCAACACAGTATAACAGGTCTGGAAAAACAGATCTGGTAAAAGAACATACTGGTAAAAATCACGGTAAGCTGTCTTCATCTTCCTCCTTTGAACTGAAGCCATCGAAGTCATCTTCCTCAGTGTCGGAATGAAACAGTTTCATATAGACGTCGTCATACACTCCCTCAGCCTCTCTCTCGCTGTCACTGTCACTGGCACTCTCTTCCTTAGGCAAATCCACTCCTGATTTTGTGCCCTCCTCTCCGTCGCGCAGCAGACCGGCTTTTCGGAACCCGTTGGTTCCTCAACGCATATATTCCACCGGTCTTAATCTTACCTTTTCTACTCGAGCGCCCCTGGCAGCCGTTAGAAAAATTACATAAATTGGCCGCGTCACTGAATAAGCCGCAGGGTTGAAGTTTGGGAAAAAAGTAGCGGCTTATAGTCCGGAATTTACGGTAAATACAAAACTGAAAAATGTGGCGTGCAAAAGTATTCAGTCCCCTTTTCTCTGAGTGCAACCAATTGCCATCAGAAGTTGCCTGATGATTGCTGAATGATCAGCTGTTGACCTAATGATTAATTAGAGTCTACCTCTGTGTAATCTAGCCTTGTATAAATACAGTTGTTCTGTGACAGCCTCAGACATTTGCACTGCACACTACTCTCAACATACCATCCCCACTTTCAAACATGGTGGTTGCAGCATCATGTTGTGAGGCTGCTTTTCTTCAGCAGGGAAAGGGAAGCTGGTCAGAGTTGATAAGAGGATGGATGAAGCCAAATACATGACAATCCTGGAAGAATACCTACTGGAATCTGCAAAAGACTTGAGAATGGGGCGAATTATAGCTTGAGAATGGGGCAAAATGGGGAGAATTGTAGCTCTGTCCCAAGACAGAGCTACAGTGGAATGGTTTAAAATGAACCATATTCCTGTGTTAGAATGGCCCAATCAAACCCAAGACCTAAATCTTCACTGGCTCTCGAAGAAGGCGGACGCTTTTTCCTTTGCTCCCTCCTTGCCCTTATCTGCCCTGCTGCTGCTCTATGTCTTGTACTGTCTTTGTCTAACTATCTT
>JAFBJS010058874.1:114654-146112 GCA_016785265.1 Paraplagusia blochii
TTCAGAGGAGGGACAGTGATTATATTGGGAGAAGAATGCTAGACATGGAGCTACCAGGTAAGAGACGAAGAGGAGATTTATGGATGCAGTGAGGGAGGACATGGAGGTAGTTGGAGTTGAGGATGCGGAGGACAGGGGAAGATGGAAATTATTGACTCACTGTGGCAACTCCTGAAAAATGGGATAAACCGAAAGGAAAAGAAGAAGAACAAATACCTACCTACATGTATTTGTGTATTATTTATTTATTATTGCCATTGTTTTTTTTTTTTTGTTTTTTTATCTTGTTTTACCGATGCCTGAAAACATGTTTTTTTTTTTTCATATTTTTCAAAGTTCCTGAGCTTTCTGCAGTCAATTCACTCAAACTAAACAAACTGCCTGCCTCAGTTTGTTAAGAATTGAGGGTCCCCTAAGGTTCAGTGTTGGGCCCTCTCTTCTTTGCCATGTACACAATCTCACTGTCACTGCTGTACTACCAGAAGACTCCATAAGTCTCAGCTTGTCTCATATAGTTGACATATGACATATTTGGAGGGATAATGGGATAATATCCCATTACCTGGACCATTGGTCTTCCCAGCAAAGCTGACTCCATCATCTCTGTAAAGATGGCATATTATCTTACCTTTCACCGGCTTGCGTAACTTTGCAGTCATTAACCATGGTTACCACCCACTCTAATACTGCAACACCCTTCTAACAGGTCTTAGCTTGTGCTGTGAAATGTCTAGATATGGTCCAGAATACAGTCGCACAACACATCTTTAGTAAATCTAGAATTCTTGATTATGCTCCTTCAATCAACTTTAGTACTCTGACAAAGGCCTTGTGCTGCCTTGTGTCATTTAGCTGTCCTAACACCCCGCACAAGACTATGACTATCCAGGCAAAAGGCCCTTCATATTCTTGTGCGGGGCCTCATAGGTCAAGTGTTGGAATGATCTATCAAGTACCAGAAAAAGGGCATCACTGCCGATCATCAAGAAACATTTGCAGAGGTCTTACCAGCCAGCTGTCCTGCTTTTTTGCCTACGTTTACAGGCCACATTTAATGTTTTGAAGTAACCATCTGCATTCCGTGGCATGATTGTCTCGACTATTCAAAAAAAAAAAAAGTCCAAATAATTATTGCGTGTGGTGAGGGCGGGAGAGCGGACCAGTTGGCTGACGCTGCACTGGGCACAGGTGAGCACAATTTGAATAATCAAATGTAACAGAGTTCAGGCAGTCAGGGAACACATGGGAACTGCAGTTCACAAACCTTTATTTTCTTAAGAAATAGAAAACAAAAACCAGCCGTCGAGCTCAGGTGTAATTAACATGCAGCAATTGACTGAAATGCGCAGATTTCTCTCATAACAAAATAATAACAGGAAACTTTCATAATGCACATACTATATACATTTACTTGGACTGGAACTGTGTACCTTAAGAAATAGAAAACAAACACCAGCCGTCAGGCTCTGGTGTACTTAATGTGCAACAGCTGCGCAAACATAATAAAAGTAATGCACAGACTAAATACTACATGCATATCATTCACAGCGCTAGCAGGCTAGACAGAATAGAATGTTCATAGACGTGGAGTGTCTGCTAATTACCATTAGAACACTCGTGAACATTCGCAATCTTATCGCACAAAAATATCAATATACAAGGTAGAGGCACACATACAAAGCATGTCGGAGTGACTATACATTCAATGGATGATAAACTAAGTTGTGTCTTCTATGTACATTGAGCTAAGCTAGCCGCGTTAATCTCCGTCTGCAGAAGCTCATGATAAAATCAAAACCAATATTAAACTTTCTGTCTGCGTCCCAAAAGTCACTCACACCCTCACAATGCATGCAAAATAAAATTACACAGATCATATCTCGAGGTTACCAAACTAAAATTGTGTTTTACCATAATAAATTAGAATAAAATGCGGATGTGCGTCTCCATCAATCAGGGCATTTATGTCAGCTGGACTGATGTCATTAAAGCCGTCTCCTCCAAGCTGTTTGGCAAGATTCACAGCTGTATCTACGGCAGAGTGATGGACCTTGTCCTCATTGGGTTTTGCACTGCGTCTGGCCACAGTTATTTCCAGCAGGCATTCAAAGTTTCAGTTTTCATCTCCTGAATGGCCCTGTGAATGCTTTGGAGACATGATGCGATGGCGTATCCACGCCAGTAGTCCTTTAGTGAGAAATCTTGATCCGAGTCCATAGCATCAACAAGATCAGGTCAACAAGTTGCAGGGTGTTGCGCATATAGAGAGCCTTGAATGCACAGATGATGCCTTTGTCCATGGGCTGAATCAGGGATGTAGTGTTTGGCGGCAGAAATTCGATTTGCACACAATCATATACCAGATCATCAGCATGACCTCCGGCTTTGTCGACGAGCAGAAGCACTTTAAAGTCTAGTCAATTCCCTCTCAAATAATACTTGACCTCCGGGATGAAACAGTTTTTGATCCAATCCAGATTGGGCACCTTTGTCATCCAAACCTTTGCATTGTACATCTAGTAAACGGGCAAATCATCCTTATTTTTTATTTTAGACCTATAAATAAGCCCTGGTTTAATCATGAAATCTACAGCATTTCCGCACATAATCAGCGTGAGACTATCTTTTTGAGCTTTAAATCCTAGGGCTTTGGCTTCTTCCTGCATGATGAAGGTGCGGGAGGGCATTAGTTTCCTGAATAAGCCAGTCTCATTAATGTTGAAAACTTGTTCAGGTTTATAGTCATGGCCAAAAGTTTTGAGAATGACACAGATATTACATTTTCATAAAATTACTGTTCCTTCAGGGTTTTTTGGTGTTTGCAAGGTGTTTCTATGGTATGATGACATACAATTAGAAGCATTTCACAATTCTCCCTGGCATGCTGCCGATCACCTTCTGAACCAAATCCTGACTGATGGCCGTCCATTCTTGTATAATCAATGCTTGGAGTTTGTCAGAACTGTGGGTTTTTGATTGTCCACCTGCCTCTTAAGGATTGACCACTAGTTTTCAATGGGATTAAGATCTGGAGAATTTCCTGGCCAAGGGCCCAAAATCTTAATGTTTTGTCCCCTAAGCCATTCTATTATGACCTTTGCTTTATGGCAAGGTGCTCCATCATGCTGGAAAAGGCATTCTTCATCACCAAATTGCCCCTGGATGGTTGGAAGAAGTTGCTCTCGGAGAATGTTCCTGTACCATTCTTTGTTGATTGCTGTGTTTTTGGGCAAGATTGTAAGAGAGCCCATTCCCTGGACCGAAAAGCAACCCCACACATGAATGGTCTCAGGATGTTTCACTGTTGGCATGAGACAAGACCGATTGTAGAGCTCACCTCATCTTCTACGAACAAGCCTTCTTCCAGATGCCCCAAACAATCGGAAAGGGGATTCATCAGAGAAAATTACTTTACCCCAGCCCTCAGCAGTCCAGTCCTTGTAACTTCTGCAGAAGTTCAGTCTGTCCCTGATGTTTTTGCTGGAGAGAAGTGGCTTCTTTGCTGCCCTCCTTGAGACCAGGCCTTCCTCCAAAAGTATTCGCCTTACTGTGCGTGCAGATGCACTCACACTTGCCTGCTGCCATTTCTGAGCAAGCTCTGTACTGGTGGTGGCCCGATCCCGTAGTGGAAACATCTTCGTCCTGCCGCTTGCTGGACTTTCTTGGGCCTGTTTGGCATCAATTGAACCTCTCGCTTTGAAGTTCTTGATAATCCTGTAGACAGTTGACTGAGGTGCAATCTTACCTGCTGCAATAAACTTCCCCGTTAGGCCCTTTTTGTGCATTGCAATGATAGCTGCACGTGTTTCCTTGCTGGTAACCATGACTAAATGATGAGGAACAATGGCACCATTTTCCAGTTACAAGTATCCAGTCACTCAAACATAAGAGATTGATCTCCATTCCTGTCCTCATCATCACCTACACCTGTGTTAATGTGTGTGACACCTGTGTTAATGTGTGTGACACCTGTGTGTCATTAAAATGATGTTAGCTGGTCTTTTGTGGCAGGGCTGAAATGCAGTGGCAATGTGGTTTTAGTGATAAAAGTCATTTTCAAGCCAAATAGAGACTATGCGAATAATTGCAGTTGAGTGGATCACTCCTCATAGCATTCTGAAGTATATACAAATTTCCATTATAAAAACTGAAACTGCAGACTTTGTAAAAACGAATAGTTGTTGATGGCCCGGCATCCTCCTCCTTTTCCCTGTCACTGTCAGCAAAGTTTTGATACAGTATTCTTGCGTTTTGTGCAGATAACGTTTGTATCCAACACAATGTTTTTTTGTTTTTTTTTCCCTGCAGTCATTAATCCACAGAGCTAATGCAGACTCCGTCCTTTCCATGGTTTTGTTGCGGACAGTTGCAACCCTTTTTTTTGTCCTTATTAAAACTTATTGCTGCTGTCGTCCTTATGTTTTTTTTTTCCTTCTTTATGGAACGAACGTAAGATTAATTAATTCCGTAATGCTCACCTACAGCCGCGTAGCTTTTACCTTTCCTTAACATGTCCAGAAGTTTAACTTTATCTGCAATAGATAGAATCTTCCGTTGCCTTTTGGGCCCTGCCTGCAGGTGCTTTTGTCGGTCCAGAGCGTTTTGTAGACATTACAGGTCGTAAAACTCGAAATTGCAAGAGAATTTGCATGTAAGTAATGTGAATTTGGCAAGCTGTTTCACGTACGTGTGCATATTAAACTGCAATGTTATTGACGCACAGGTAGAGAAAAAGCGGAGTGACTATTAAGCCAATCAGAATGCAGAACACAATGCTGCGGGAGCAGTCAGATCCGCTCTGTAGTCTGCGGTATGTCCCGAAATTCAACGAGCGTGATCGGGATACATTTTGTACACTGTTTGAGCGAGTGGCGGTGGCCAGAAGGTGCTCAGACGCAGAGAAGGTTCTTCTGTTACAGTGTGTTCTGGAAGGTAAGGCACAAGAGGCGTATTCTGCAATTTGTGCGCAGGAGAATCTGAAGTACGAGGACGTTAAAAATACGGTGCTTAAAGCGTATCAGTTGACCGCAGAAGCATATCGACAGCGCTTTCGCGAATGGGTCAAACAGGAACATCAAACTCACGTCGAATTTGCGAACGCAATTTAAGCGTTGGTGTATGGCGGCTGAGGTAGTGACTTTTGAACAGCTCTCAAATATGATCATTTTGGAGCAGTTTAAGAATGCGTTGCCTGTAAGGGTGGTTACATATTTAAATGAGCGGGAGCCGGGGAGTGTGATAAAGGCAGCTCAGTTGGCGGATGATTTTGCTCTCACCCATCGGTGGCTGGGTTCAAGTGCTGTTCGTGCTGTTCGTTCGTTTGGGGTTGAGGTAGGCGAACGGGTATTGGATCAGAGAGAGGGTCCTGTCCGGAAAAGTCAGAATCGGCCTGGGCGACCATGGGAAGGAGACGTGCCATTTTTGTCGCAATGTTGGGCATTGGAAATATGACTGTCCCGTCCGGAAAGGTAGGGGGCGAGCTTCTCCATCTATGTCCAGCAATGGTGTCCCTGTGGGGTCGGTCAATTCAGGGTTTGAGCCATTTATAACTACCGCGTGGGTTTCCCTAGTCGGAAATGCAGAGAAGGAGGAAGGTTAGGGTTTTACGGGACACTGGGGCTATGCACTCGTTTATACTAGAGTCTGTGTTACCGTTTCAGAGTGAGTCACAGGTAACAGACTTTATTCTGATGCGTGGAATGGAGTTGGGCTGTATTCCTGTACCTTGTTATAAAGTGTCTCTGGAATGTGATTTTGCATCAGGTGTATTTCCAGTAGCAACCCGTCCTAAGTTGCCGATAGAGGACGTAGGGATGATTTTGGGTAATGACATTTGCAAGGGAAATGTGTTTGGGTCTGCAGTGCCTTTCCCGGTGGTAACATCAAAACCAGACGCCATTGATTCGCCATGTGGGGCTGTGACACGGGCACAGGCCAAGGAGCTGGCGCAGCCAGAGGGTGAAGTGGTTGTACCAAAGGAGAGAGCGATGTTGCCTATGCTACCAGAAGCAGTGTCCAGAGTGGATTGGATTAGGTCATTAAAAGGTGATTTGTCAGTTAAAACAATTCAGGAGCAAGCAGTGTCTGCAGTTCAGATACGAGATTTGGCACACGGTTACTTTGAACAGGAAGGCTTGATGGTGAGGAAATGGTCTGATTGTGATGAGGCTTTGGTGAGACGGCCAAAGTTTCAGCTAGTAGTACCTGAAGCTTTCAGGTCACATTTATTGAGGGCGGCTCATGATCAAAGTGGTCATTTGGGGGTGAAGAAGACCTACTTTTGTGCCCTTAACCATTTTTTTTGGCCAACAATGAAAAAGGATATAGCATGTTATATTAAGTCATGCAAGGTGTGTCAGTTAATAGGCAAACCGAATCAGAATATCAAATCTGCTCCGTTACAACCGATCCTAGTTATGCATGAGCCATTTGAATGCTTACTAGTGGATTGTGTGGGGCCTTTGCCTGTTTCAAAGTCAGGCAGTAAGTATTTGTTGACAGTAATGTGTCAGGCCACACGATACCCAGCGGCATATCCATTACGCACAATTACTGCAAAGGCGGTGGTAAAAGCACTTTCTCAATTCATTTCTGTTTTTGGTGTTCCGAAAGTTATTCAGAGTGATTGTGGCTCTAATTTTACATCACATTTATTTGCCCAAGTCTTAAAACTTCTGCGGGTTGAGCACAATCGCTCCACACCGTTTCATGCACAGAGTCAGGGAGCGTTGGAACGCTTCCACCAGTCGTTGAAGTCACTGTTACGAGCATTTTGTATCGAATTGCTGAAAGACTGGGAGGAAGGGTTACCATGGTTGTTGTTGGCTGCACGTGAGGCGGTACAAGATAGTTTTTGGTTTAGTCCTAATAAGCTAGTGTTCGGGCATACTGTACGGGGGCCGTTAGCAATTCTAAAAGACAATCTAGTTTCCACACAGGCGCCTCCAAATCTGATAGATTAGGTGAATGGGTTTCGCCATCGTTTGTATACGGCAGGGTGTTTTGCGCGTGAAAATCTGGCTGTCGCTCAAGGAAAAATGAAAAATCTATATGATCAGTTTAGTCCTAATAAGCTAGTGTTCGGGCATACTGTACGGGGGCCGTTAGCAATTCTAAAAGACAATCTAGTTTCCACACAGGCGCCTCTAAATCTGATAGATTAGGTGAATGGGTTTCGCCATCGTTTGTATACGGCAGGGTGTTTTGCACGTGAAAATCTGGCTGTCGCTCAAGGAAAAATGAAAAATCTATATGATCAGTGAGCAGAATCACGTGAGTTTAGTCCAGGGGACCAGGTTTTGGCGTTGAGACCTGTAGTCCAGTCGCCTTTTCAGGCGAGGTTTTCTGGTCCGTTTGTGGTAAAAGAAAGAGTTTCTAATGTAAATTATTTGTTGAGTACTCCAGGACGAAGGAGGCCGACACGTTTATGTCATGTAAATTTATTAAAACCATACTACCAGTGCCCCGGGGAAGGTGGGGGCACTGCTAGTGGGGTTAGTCCAGCTGTGGGAGTGACTTCCTGGAAGGAGGTCCAGGAAGATGACGGGGTTCCCGCGCCAGATGAGGGCAGGTTATGTGGCCGGCTAAAGAATTCTGAGTCCCTTGAAAAACTAGTCACGTTTGTCTCATTTGTTAGTGACCCCGCGCTTGCAGTTGGTCGGGCTAATTAAGGAGTTCCCAGAACTGTTTGGTGATGAGCCCTCCAGGACCACTGGAATTATCCATGACATCGACGTGGGGGAGGCCCAGCCCATTAAGCAACGGTTCTATCAAGTGTCTCCGGAAAAAAGAGCACTACTAGAGAACGAGGTAGAGTACATGGTGCAAAACGGTATTGCGGTTCCCTCATTTTCTAGTTGGGCCTCTCCTTGCATTTTGGTTCCAAAACCTGATGGGACAACACGTTTTTGTACTGACATGAGGAGAGTAAATTCGGTAACAAAGTCTGATTCGTTTCCTCTACCTAGAATGGAGGACTGCATAGATCTGGTGGGGTCAGCTAGATTTCTCTCTAAATTTGATCTACTAAAGGGATATTGGCAGGTGCCTTTGTCCAAACATGCACAGGAAATATCATCTTTCATTACACCGTCGGGTCTGTATTCTTATACAGTAATGCCTTTTGGTCTCAAGAATGCTCCAGCCTCTTTTCAGAGGCTAATGAACAGAGTGGTTGCGGGGTTAGTTGGTTGTGCGGTCTATTTGGATGATTTGGTAGTTTTTAGTGACTCATGGACAGATCATTTGAGTCGAATTAGGGCCCTGTTTGTGAGATTGGCAGAGGCCAGGTTAACTGTAAACTTAGCAAAGTGTGAATTTGCTAGGGCCACAGTTACTTATTTGGATCGAGTTGTGGGACAGGGCACGGTTGCTCCAGTGGATGCCAAAGTTGCAGCTGTGGCTGGATTTCCTCCACCCGCTACTAAAAAAGAATTGCATCGGTTTCTTGGCCTTGTGGGGTATTACCAAAGTTTTTGTCACAATTTTCTGCTGTATTATTTCCTTTGACGGAACTACTTAAAACTAATGTTCGATTTGTGTGGTCAGAAAGTTGCCAACAGGCCTTTGATAACGTCAAGTCACTGCTTTGTTCAGGTCCGGTGCTGTTAGCTCCATGTTTTGAGAAGCCCTTTCATCTGCAAGTGGACGCTAGCCAGGTGGGGGCTGGTGCCGTCCTCCTTCAGAGAGGGGAGGAGGAGAGTGAGGGGCTAAGACCAGTGTGTTTTTTTTCAAATAAGTTTAACCGGTATCAGTTAAATTATTCTGTGATCGAAAAGGAGGCATTGGCGTTAATTTGGGCTATTCAGCATTTTGAAGTGTATGTTGGGGGGTGCTCTCCTTGGTGGTTTATACAGACCACAACCCTCTCACGTTTTTGAAGAGCCTGAAGTCTCCCAACCAACGATTAGTTCGCTGGGCACTCTTTTTGCAGGCATGTGATTTGGATATTAGACATATAAGGGGAGTGTCTAATTTACAGGTAGATGCTCTGTCATGTGCCCCTTTGGGAGGCGTTTAACCTTGGGGATGTAACATATACAGATGAAAATCACTATAACGGTACAATATATTTCTAACTGAACTGTGACTTTGTCTGGAGAACCCAAGCCCACTACACATCGCATCCCAATAATCTGCTATTTTAAGAGTACAAGACTGTATCTCAAATGTTCTAGGCACGGTACTGAATATATGAATATATGCACTGTTACTAACCCAGTACAAAAATAAGGACCAATACCAATTCCCCACTATACCAGCAATGACTTTTGCATGGGAATGATTGACTTTTTAAGCCCTGTGAAATAAAGCATTCATTTTATTTCTGCTGCAGTTGGAGGATGCAATTGTGTCAAATGAAAAAGAAAATCCCATCAAGATCCAAATTAAAATGAAAAAAAAAAAACATTAACTCCAACTGAACCTTGATGTCATCCTCCTGCAAACATGAGTGGATTTGGTTCTGTAGGCCTTTAATCTCTTCATGCAATTTACCTCAATAAGTTCAGTTTAATTAAAAAAGCAATACATGCATAGATACATACACACGTGGACAAAATTGTTGGTACCCCTTAGTTAAAGAAGGGAAAACCCACAATCACTGAAATCACTTGAAACTTACAAAAGTAACAATAAATAAAACTGTATTGAAAATTAAACAATCAAAATCAGCCATCACTTTTGAATTGTTGATTAACATAATTATTTAAGAATAACAAACTAATGAAACAGGCCTGGACAAAAATTATGGTACCCATAACTTAATATTTTGTTGCACAACCTTTTGAGGCAATCACTGCAATTAAACGATTTCTGTATTTGTCAATGAGCATTCTGCAGCTGTCAACAGGTATTTTGGCCCACTCCTCATGAGCAAACTGCTCCAGTTGTCTCAGGTTTGATGGGTGTCTTCACCAAATGGCATGTTCCAGCTCCTTCCACAGATGTGCAATGGGATTCAGATCTGGGCTCATGGAAGGCCACTTTAGAATAGTCCAACGCTTTTCCCTCAACCATTCTTGGGTGTTTTTGGCTGCGTGTTTTGGATCGTTGTCCTGTTGGAAGACCCATGACCTGCGACTTAGACCAAGCTTTCTAACACTAGGCAGCACATTTCTTTCCAGAATGCCTTGATAGTCTTCAGATTTAACTTTACCTTGCACCCATTCAACACCCTGTGCCAGATGCAGCAAAGCAGCTCCAAAACATTACTGAGCCTCCTCCATGTTTCACCGTAGGGACAGTGTTCTTTTCTTCGTATGCTTGGTTTTTGAGTCTATGAACATAGAGTTGATGTGCCTTACCAAAAAGCTCCAGTTTGGTCTCATCTGTCCAAAGGACATTCTCCCAGAAGCTTTGTGGCTTGTCAACATGCATTTTTGCAAATTCCAGTCTCGCTTTTTTATGATTTTTCAGATTTCAGCAGTGGTGTCCTCCTTGGTCGTCTCCCATAAAGTCCACGTTGGCTCAAACAACGACAAATGGTGCGATCTGACACCGATGTACCTTGGCCTTGGAGTTCACCTTTAATTTCTTTGGAGGTTGTTCTGGGCTCTTTGGATACAATTCGAACGATCCGTCTCATCAATTTTCCTCTTGCAGCTACGTCCAGGGAGGTTGGCTACTGTCCCATGGGTCTTGAACTTCTGAATAATATGAGGCACTGTTGTCACAGGAACTTCAAGCTGTTGAGCAAGAGATGGTCTTATAGCCTCTACTTTTAAGATGTTTGTCTATAATTTTTTTTCGTTTTCTCTCCTTCGCTTTCTGTTGTCCATGTTCAGTGTGGTACACACCTTTTCACCAAACAGCAGAGTGACTACTTGTCTACCTTTAAATAGGCAGACTGACTGGTTATGAGTTTGGAAACACCTGTGATGTCAATTGAATGACACACCTGAGTTAATCATGTCACTCTGGTCCAATAGTTTTCAATCTTTTATAGAGGTACCATCATTTTTGTCCAGGCCTGTTTCATTATTTTTTTTTTTTTTAAATAATTATGTTAATTATGTGATTTCAATGAGAATTGTGGGTTTTCCCTTTTTTAACAGGGGTACCAACAATTGTGTCCATGTGTGTACATACCTACATACACACACACACACACACACACACACACACACACACACACACATGGGACCCCTATCTAATATAGGAAAAATCTCAGCCCTATAAATCCTAATATATATTTAATGCAGACACACACACACACATATGTGTGTGTGTCTGCATTAAATATATATTAGGATTTTTAAATGCTATGTAGGGCTGAGAATTTTCAACCACTATTTTGGAGGTGGAAACACTTGAGAATTATCTGTCTTTTTAAAATAGCTTTTTTCAAGAGCAATGCTTAAATTAACCTTTTATAATACAATGACTGCTCAGAATACAGTCAAAATGGAACACAGTCATTGGAATTGTCTATGGACAATGTTATGTCACTGGTGCAAAGGACAAAGGGTTGGAGAGGGATTAAAAGTGCAAAAGAGGGATATAGAAAGAGAGGGAGATAGAAGGGAGAAAAAAAGAGAAGGTATAAAGTATAAGCCGTGGAGTAATTACATGTATGCACGCTTCGGTCTTACAACAAGGTAGCATTAAAGAGAATTTATATAAGCTCATGTCCGTGGTTTTGAAACAACAAGCTTAGCGAGACCATAGCCAGATTTTTTTTTTTATATATATATATATAATTCATTTATGGACCAAATCTCGTGGGATTCAAAGCTGCCCATTAGAGGGAACGATGAAGGCCTTTGTTTTGGATTCTAACTCTTTAAAAAAACAAACAAACAAAAAAAGAGATTTTCCTGAGTTTGAGTTTGGCAAATGCTTACTGATGTATATACAGTCTCAGTCATTGCATATAATGCTAGGTTCACACTGCGCCCTGAAACGACCCATTTCCGATTTGTTCCGAAATCTGATTTTTTTTCTTAGGCCGTTCACATTTACCACTTATCTGGACTTGTATGCAATCGCCAATATGAACGGGAAATGACTGTAATGTGTCCCGCAAGCACAAATTGACAGGTATAATTGCGTCTACGTATGTAATACATAAACAGAGCGGGAGCAAGTTTGCAAAGTTGTAAAGCATGGAGATGAGACAGTACCTCGGCAGTGGCGGAAGTCAGTCAACAACCTGGTATTATGGAGGAGACTAAGCAGGTCTTCGCTCGACTAAGGTCTTCGCTCCAGGCACTGTGTAGGGCAATAACTGCAATCTCCATTGAAAGTCGCAGCCAGGAGTGATGGGATGTTGATGTGCAGCGCTTCTCATAGAGTTCATCAACAACTTTTGGTTCACGAGAAACACCTTCACCAACCTCTGTGATCGACTGCGTGTGCCACTGTCTCGGGAGGAAACGCAACTTCGGCAGTAGTTAATATAACAACTATGGCTGTCACATTCATCTCAATATATGACAAATGTCGTCCAGCCATAATATGTAATGTCTTAAATAAAGTACATTAAAAAAAAAGAGAAAAAATGAAGCTGGGGTAGTCAGAGTCAGTGTTATTAGTATTCTTCGGCTTCACTCCTTCTCCATAACGGTAGTGATTCTATGGATATGACAGCTGCTTTTTCACATTCAAACAGACATGCACACACACACAATGCAAATGCGACTCAGCCGTTCAGACTGCAGTCGCATGCGAACATAACGGATATGAATCAGAATTAGGACCACATCTCAAATCGACCTGGGTCACATGTGAATAAATCGTATCTGTGTCGTACAAATTGTCAATATCAAATCGGATACAGGTCAAATATTGGCGAAGAAATCGGATTTGGGTCGTTTCAGGGCGCAGGGCGAACCCAGCCTAAGTGAGACAGCATCTAACAAGTCCCCACAATCTCATCCTGTGCTTTTTTGCGTATCTGCAAGCTCTGGGTTCCTTTTCTGAAACTGCAATAACACGTAATATATATATATATATATATATATATATATATATATATATATATATAAAGAATGGTTCCTGTTATAATCACTGTTGGGTGTTCGCCTACCCGTATCAACTACCCATGAAAGAGACCTCTTAACTCAAGCTAAGATTTGAGTTGATGGATCAGATGTGCTAAACTCAAAATGCGTGTCTTGTGCCTATTGATCAATTTTGGAACAGTGGAACACACCTTCAACTCCATTTGATTA
Source organism: Paraplagusia blochii (assembly GCA_016785265.1). Classification (NCBI taxonomy): domain Eukaryota; kingdom Metazoa; phylum Chordata; class Actinopteri; order Pleuronectiformes; family Cynoglossidae; genus Paraplagusia; species Paraplagusia blochii. Next base: position 127,827 of record JAFBJS010058874.1, read on the forward strand.
TAGTGCAAAATCAAAACAACTGCTGTCCCAAGGCACTTTACAAACTATTAAGTAAAATAAAAAGATTCATTAAACAGGAAAATGTCCCCTGCCCTTATAGACCATTACACTGTCTGAGGACCGACTCCCAGAAAATCCCAGGCAGGGGAAAAAAAGAGAGAAAGAAACCCTGCAATGACCAATAGTTGAGGGGGTCCTCAACCTGATATAGACAGACAGGCAATAGGAACACAAACACAAAATTCAATTTATCTACAGAGGTTATCTAAGGTAAAGTTCTTTAAAGTACTAGCTGTGTAAATACAAAGGCAAAGTTAAGAACACAGACTAAAGGGTCCAAGAGGAGTTGGTCCAGGATTTGGAGGATAAGTCCTGATTCCAGTTTATGGCCACAGGGTTCTGGGGTGGAGGACAGAGACTCCAGGGACATGACGTCCCCGGCCGAATGAGTAAGTTCTTAATAAGAAATAATAGAAGGAGAAATGTTATGAATCGATTCTTGGGTGAAGAACGAGGTTGGACCCAAATGCAGGATTAGGAGACTCTTCTTAGTTGTTCAAAGATTTATTTACACAAAACAAAAAACTGACCTGAACTAAACATATACTTCAGCCACATGTCCCTTCCAAGGTACATGTACTCTTTACAATAATCTTCATAACTGGTTTGGCTTCCACAGCCCAAAACCAAACTTTAAACATAAAGAATTCCAAACAATTTCACCATACTTTACAAGACAATACCTGGCACGACACATCCGAACAAGACAATCATCCCACAAAGACTCAGTGAGAGGGAGAGGGGGAAAGGGAAAGACACAGACTCACAGACCTCACAAGAAAAGAGAGAGAGGACATCAAGAGAAGACTCAATGTACAAAAGGACCCCCGGCACAGCAAATCTAGGACCATAACTAGGATCAAAGGACAAGCCCCACATGAGGGTTTATATTTAAGAACACTTTCTTTTGACTAACATCTCTTTTTCTGTTTTTGTCGTAGCTGGAACTCATGATTCACGGGAGAGATGTTGTTAGCGGGTTTGTGGGTGTTTGCATGTAGCACTTCGAAGGAGCGGAACACCCTTCAAGATTTTTTTGTTTAAGCATTTTCAAACTGTTTTTGTTTTTCTATCCAGGGCTATCGGAATAAACTGTTTTTTTTTTTTTTTTTTTGCTGAACTGTGTGCACGCATTTGGACCCAAAACTTTTTTAAGACTTTGCTTTACAGAACGCTCTGGCCATTAAAATGGATCCAGCGGCCACAGAACAGTTTCAGCAGATCGTTCATATGATAAGGCAGCAAGGAACGCTGTTGGGAAACCATGAGAAGTCGATCCGGGAGATGGGTGAAGCACTGAAGCTGCTTCGTGTGACGCCCAGGAGGCAGGAGCTGCTGCGCCGTTTTTTCAGTCTGGCTCCGGCCACAGTCCACGTGAGCCTTATTTGCCGGTTCCAGAACGCTACTCGGGAGATTTGGGAACATGTGGCAGATTTTTAGTCCAATGTTCCCTCATATTTCATCAACAACCAAGCACCGATCCCTCTGATAAATCTAAAATTGTTTATATTATCAGCCTCCTCTCTGGTAGGGCAGCTAAGTGGGCGGCGACACTTTGGGAGCAAGATTCTCCCGTCTGTAATTCATACACTCTTTTTGTACAAGAGATGAAAAAGGTGTTCGACCACCAGGTAAGGGGGAGAAACGCAGGTAAACGATTGTTAAATATTCGGCAGGGCAGTGTGTCAGTGGCAGAATTTTCTGTGGATTTTCGTATCCTTGCTGCAGAGAGCGGATGGTACGATCGGGCGCTGCAGGGAGTGTTTGTTCAAGCACTCAATGATAATATTGAGTGCTTTTTTTTTTGCTCCATCTTTTCTTACTCAGTCACCTCAGTTCCACCAAGGGACTGTTCAACCGCCAAGGAGGAGCCAATGCAGGTTGACAGAGTGGACTTTACACCACGGGAACGTCAGCGTCGGGCCAGCCAGGGCTGGTTCAGAACTGTCTCCAGCGGCCAAAAGATCAGGCTCACTGGTAGCGCGGGGATTACTGGTGAGCCATCTATCTGTAAAGACATTGAATCCTCGTATTTTATTTCATTTCATTTCTTTGTTGTGGGGGAGGGAGTGTTTTCCTGTTTCTGTTTTTATTGATTCAGGGACAGATGGAAATTTCGTGGACGCTGGCTTGGTACTACAGGCTGACATACCTGTTGAGCAGCTGTTTTCTCCTCAAAAAGTGTATGCGTTAGATGGCCGTAAGCTGACGACACTCACGCATCAAACCAGGTTCATTACCCTCCTTCTCTGTGGTAACCATAGGGAGGAGACTCAGTTCATGGTGATGTCATCACCACACGCTCCGGTAGTGCTGGGGAGGCCGTGGATTCAGAAGCATAACCCCCACATAGACTGGTCCACAGGTGCAGTTTTGAGCTGGAGTTCGTACTGTCACTCTTCCTGTCTTCAATCGGCTGTTGCTCCTGTACATAGTCCTGAGTTCCTTCCTCCTCCTCCCGATTTGACCAGTGTTCCGCTACATTACCATGATTTATCTTTGGTATTACACTCCTCTCTATATTATAGTATATATTATAGTATACTCCTCTCTCCCTCCACACCGTCCTTACGACTGTGCTATTGATTTACTTTCTGGTGTACCATTACCAACCAGTCGTCTATACAATCTGTCTTGTTCAGAGAGGGAGGCAATGGAACAATATATACAGGAATCATTGGCGACTGGACTCATCCGTCCATCCTCTTCACCACTGGGAGCGGGTTTTTTTTTTTTTTGTGGCAAAGAAGGATAAGACGCTGCGTCCGTGTATCGATTATAGAGGATTAAATAACATAACAATTAAAAACAAATATCCATTGCCTTTAATTGACTCTACTTTCCAACCACTCCATCAAGCCAGAATTTTTTCTAAATTGGATCTTCGTAATGCATATCATCTGGTCATAATTAGAGGGGGGGGGGGTGAATGGAAGACTGCTTTTAAGACCCCATTAGGCCATTTTGAATACTTGGTAATGCCGTTTGGGTTGACTAATGCGCCAGCAACTTTTCAAGCATTGGTCAACGATGTGTTACAGGACTTGATAAATCGTTTTGTCGTGGTTTATTTAGATGACATCCTTATTGTTTCACGTCTTGAGGAACACATACAGCATGTTACATTAGAGTTTGGTCGTCTGTTGGAGAACAAACTCTTTGTTAAGGCGGAGAAATGTGAATTTCATGCGAACTCCATCTCTTTTTTGGGTTTTATTGTAGAGAAGGGTCAAGTGAAACCAGACCCCGCTAAGGTAGAAGCAGTGACGGATTGGCCTGTTCCAAATAACCGCAAACAATTGCAACGTTTTTTAGGTTTTGCTAATTTTTACAGACGTTTTATTCGAAATTACAGCCAGATTGTATCCCCTTTAACGCGGTTAACTTCAACCAAAGTCTCTTACCTGTGGTCGCCAGAGGCGAACAATACGTTTCGATTACTTAAAGACCGATTTACATCGGCACCGGTGCTGGTCCATCCCAATCCGACTCGGCAGTTTATCGTGGAGGTAGACGCTTCAGACTCTGGTGTGGGAGTCGTGTTGTCCCAAAGGGGGGAGAGAGACCTCAAGATGCACCCCTGTGCTTTCTTTTCCAGGAAGCTTACCCCCGCTCAAATAAATTATGACGTGGGTAACCGTGAACTGCTGGCAATAGTCCTTGCTCTAGAGGAATGGAGACAGTGGCTGGAGGGAACAGAGCAGACGTTCATCATTTGGACTGATCATAAGAACCTTGAATACCTCAGTTCAGCCAAGAGGTTAAACCCCCGACAGGCCAGGTGGGCCCTTTTTCTGAAGAGATTTAACTTCACTCTTACTTATCGTCCTGGGTCTCGTAATGTCAAGCCTGACGCCCTCTCCAAATTAAATGAGGGGGAAGATGCGGAGACAGAGAAAGACTCCAACATTCTTCCCTCAGGCTGTGTGGTGGCAGCCGTAATGTGGGACATTGAGCGTGTGCTTCTGGAGGCCCAGAGGGGCGATCCTGGTCCAGGTAATGGTCCATCCAGTCGTTTATATGTTCCAGAGGTCATCAGGCCTCAGGTTCTCCAGTGGGGGCATTCCTCAAAGTTTTCCTGTCATCCCGGAGCACACCGTACTTCAATCCTCCTCCAACAGCGGTTTTGGTGGCCATCTATGTCCAGGGATGTAAGTGACTTTGTGGCGTCATGCACAATCTGTGCAAGAAATAAGTCTTCTCATCAGTCACCTGCTGGTTTGTTACAGCCATTGACAGTTCCCGGTAGGCCATGGTCACACATCGCGTTGGACTTTGTCACAGGGTTGCCATTGTCATCGGGTCCGTTATCTTGACTATTGTAGACCGCTTTTCTAAATCTGTGCATTTTGTTCCTCTACATAAGCTTCCATCTGCTAAAGAGACTGCAGATCTGTTGGTGTATCATGTTCTTCGCCTACACGGGATTCCTCAGGATATAGTTTCTGATAGAGGATCGCAGTTTACATCTCAAGTGTGGAAGGCATTCTACAAATCGTTGGGAGCTACAGCGTCTCTATCTTCTGGTTACCATCCCCAGTCCAACGGGCAAGCTGAGAGAGCCAATCGGGACCTTGGAACGGCGCTTTGTTGCATTACAAACCGTCATCCTGCATCGTGGACCGTTTTCCTCCCCTGGGTTGAGTACGCTCACAATTCCCTAATTTCCTCCTCTACAGGAATGTCGCCATTTATGGTGGCTATGGGGTATCAGCCACCCCTATTTCCTGAGCAAGAGGTGGAGGTTATGGTGCCTATGGTGCAGGACAGTATGCAACGGATACGTCGAGTTTGGAGATTGGCAAGGGAGACGCTTCTACATCAAGGTACCAGAATGAAGTTAAGTGGGTAATGTTAGAACCAGGCATTTGGGGTCCTTTTTGTATGCGTCTGTCTTTTTAAGGTGCTGATTTCCTGAATGGAGCAACCACCTGTCGCTGCTAATTCAACAGCAGGACAGAGGATTTAAACCCCGTCTCTTCAGGAATTCAGCGCCAGAGCGTCATTTCACTGGTCGTGGTAACCGCCACGAGTTCCTCAGTTTGGAGGACAGTTTCCTGCTTGAAGAATACTTTCTTTTGACTAACATCTCTTTTTCTGTTTTTGTCGTAGCTGGAACTCATGATTCACGGGAGAGATGTTGTTAGCGGGTTTGTGGGTGTTTGCACGGAGCACTTCGAAGGAGCGCTGATCACCCTTCAAGAATTTTTTGTTTAAGCATTTTGAAACTGTGTTTTTGTTTTTCTATCCGAGGCTATCGGAATAAACTGTTGTTTTTTTTGCTGAACTGTGTGCACGCATTTGGACCCAAAACTTTTTCAAGACTTTGCTTTACAGACCAAGATAAACTATATTAGGATTAAGACAATCCACTATGCTGACATTGTCTGAACACATAATTTCCAAATCCTCACTCCACTTCATTGAGTCCATTCTTAATTTCATCTGTGCAAAAATGTGGAAAATATATAATTGTTTTAAAATAAAGAAAAAAAAAAAGAAAAAAACTCCTTTTTCAAACAGTGAGTCCATGCCTCTGCATTTGGGACAATTTCACATTGATAGAAAAGATATTTACAGAAAAGCATTTATTTCTTTGAGGACTAGATAGAAATCTACTCAGACAGTGCACACAGTGTACAGTGTTCCGGACTGAACGGATAAACCTGATTTTACACATGGAGAGAGGTTTTATCAACTTAACGGGAGAAAAGCCACATATATAAGAAGATATTTCGGTATAGAGTACAGACTACTGTCTCCAATACGCAAGTACGAGAGGGTCTCTGACTGGACTAAGCTAGTTATAAAACATTTGGGACATTTGTTTGTTTTCACCATCATGAATTAAAAGACTAACTCAAATATATATATATATATACACATATATACATATATATGTATATAGTAAATGATGTAAATGTAATAATAATAATCAATTATAACAAAGAAGAAAATTGTTAATGAGCTATTTCAGAAATGTTAATTTAAAAATAAGTGGCTTAATGAAAATCGAAATGTAAAAAAAAAGTGTCGCTTATAGTCAGGAAAAGGCAGATATGCTTTCAGAACATACACCATCATCAAATTTGTGGGGTCACCCAGAGAATGTTATTTTTTCAAAAAAAGTACCACTTTAATTTTCTTTTTAGCAAGACTCATTCATACAGAGATGTTTGGCAGTACCACAGTCTCATCAATTGTCTAATTAGTCTGTCATGGGGTTCATTAAGAACCTTAGCTCTCTCACCTGCATGTATATTAACTCATTGTGCCCTTGACAGCACTTACATTGAATGGTTTGTGTACAACAGCCTCTTCATGCTTCCTTGAACAGTACTGTAAGAAACTTCGGACTTCCTTCAGAGAAAGCTTTTTTTTTTTTTTTCTTTGACTTTCTTGTTGCTTAGTTCAAAGAGGTTTTGCAGGCCTGTACGGTACCTTATTTTTTACCTTAGACTTTGAGGAAATCTTTTATCAGTTAGTTGATAAAGTGTGTACTGCTTTACATCTTTAATTTGGTGTGTGATGATTCAAAAGCAACAGTTTTGCTTCCAAATATTATGGAGCATTACTGTTTATTTTATTTGTTATCGGGAAAAGATTAAAGAATCAGTTTTCTGTCTCCTCCAATTACACCTTAAATTTCTTTGTAACCACACTAACATCCTTTCAGGGAATGGCAAATACACCCATGTTGTAAGGTGTTGTTAGTAACATGTTCATATTAAAAAGGGAGGGTGCAGTACAGATATTACAAACAAACGATTATTCTTCTCAAGGGTTTCCCATCTCACCCTGTCCTCTGTATCCTAGACTCCAACTCCAACTACCTCAATGTCCTCTTTTACTGCATTCATAAATCTCGTCTTTGGCCTTCCTATCCGTCATTCTTCTACTAATATAATTGCTGCCCCTCCTCTGAACATGTCCAAACCATCTTATTTGGCTTCTCTAGCTTTTTCTCCAATCCTTCCAGTCCAGTGTTGGACTCCTGTTTATCACGTTCCTGATTCTGTCCATCCAGTTAATAGTTAGACAGACAGACAGACAGACAGACAGACAGATAGATAGATAGATAGATCTTTATTAATCCCTCAGGAGTATCCTTTGTGGAAAATAGGTTTCCAGTGGCAGAACATCAATGAACAACAGTACAACCAAAACAGTGAACAGTGGATGTTAGCAGGTAAGGTTCATAGTAAACATGAACATATAAGTAGGATGGTTAATGTTAGTAGTGTTAGTAGCTTAAGGGAAGTCATTGCTGTTGCGTAGTCACAATCTCAGTTGTTATTGTTATCATATGTCATTATGATGAAGACAATATTACATTATTAGAGTATTCTATTATAATCATCATTATTTTGTGTATGTGTATACCCACACACACGTAGATATGTACAGTATATCCACATACAGAAACACCCAAATGTACATATGCCCGTGCATATTTATTATTATGCAAATCATATTTCCTGGATTTTGCAAAATTATCTATATGAATGGCAGTCATCATGATTTTCACCAACCATTAGAGTACAATTCAATCAATCAAATTGTATTTACGTAGCCCACATTTACAAATAAAATTTGTGACACAGGGCTTTACAGGGTTGGTAACATCAATTCAAATATTTTTTAAATCAACCTCCTAATGATAATAGGTCATGCAAAAAAAAAAAAAAACACAACAGCACACAAAATACATGTTCTAAATTATTACGCACAATTGAGTTTCCACACATTTTTGTGTCATAAAGAACAAAAAAAGGTTATGTGTGAAATTATAAACATTAGCAGGCCCTTTCCAACAAGGTCCCCCCTTGTTGAAAAGGACCTTCTCAAGTCTTCCATCCATTGAATTTGTATGTTTTGGATAGTATCTGCTGGAACAGCCATGCAGGAGGACAGAATAGCCTCTCAGAGCTGTTTTTAAAATGTGAACTGCCTCCCACCATATTAAACACTTTTCTTGATGATGCTCCAAAGGTTCTCAATAGGAATGAGGTCAGGGGAGGATGGGGGGCACACCATAAGTTTATCTCCTTTGATGTCCATTGCAGCCAGAGATGAGGATGTATTCTTTGCAGCATGGCACGGTGCATTGCCATGCATGAACGTGATCTTGTTCGGAAAAGCTTGATTTTTTCTTTTGAACATTAGCAGGAAGTGTTCTTTGAGGAGCTCCACATACATTGTGGATGTCATCTGCACAACGTCAGGGATCCTGAAAGGGCGGATGATCTCTCTCCTCATGATACAAGCCCAAAACATCACTCCACCACCTTCTTGTTGGCGCTGTAGCCTTGTTTGCATGGGGTGCCCATCAACCAACCATCCACTACTAGTCTTCAGGTATTGACTAGCCCACTGGAGCCTTTTCTGCTTGTGTGCAGTGGATAGTGGAGGTAGAGATGATGGCTTACGCACCGCTGCAAACCCCTGCCCTTGTTGTCCTGGGCACATTGGAGGCACCAGCAGCTTCAAAAACTCTTCTGCTGCTGTGATTGGGCATTTTTAAAACTGCTCTTTTGATTAGACATATTTGCCTGTTAGAAAGAGTCCCAGATTTTCCTTCATTATCATGCGCATGTGTGTGCTCTGAATCAGCAACATACTTCTCGATGATCGCGATGAAGTGTCTTGGCAATTTTGATTTTCATCATTCCTTGACCCAAATATTCAATTTGTTGCTTTTCAGCAGTCGAAAGTTCCTTCTTCCTGCCCGTCTTGGTTGAAAATGGTAGCCTGCTTAATGATGTGAAACAATCTTCTTTAGTAGTCTCCCCTTTAATTAGACTCACCTGCCAAATTAATAAGCACAGGTGTCTTCAATTGGTTTCAGTGATATACAGAGCCATGTTACACATTACCATTCATGAGTTTAAACTGACAAACACTGATTAACCCACACCAGACAGACCTCAGACACATAACATAAATAGTGAATTATGCCAGACTTTAAAAAAGTGTTAAGCAGCCTGTCTGTTCTATGAATTCACTCTTGGTAGCAGCAAGAGAGCTGGGGGTGTTAATTTCATGGGTTAGGTCTTAATTTGAACCCTCCAATTTTCTCGCTGAGTAGATTAGAGGAGAAGGCCTCCCCATCCTCAGGTAAGATTCTGCACTTCTGCCTTTGACTCAACACCTATTGATTTCTTCCACTGCTGCCTGACCCCCACTAAACTCTCCACCACATATGGCCCCTGGCTTTGAACGGCAAAATTGAATGTAGATGCATGTGGATCAGTTGTGAGATGAGGAGCAGGCGCCTCACCCCAGGTCCCAAAGCAACCAGCCTTACTAGAGCACAATTATACTTGCTCCGAGGTATATTGGCTGGGGTCATACAGCTAGACACACTGTGACAGCATTATCTTCATCCGTGGGCAACATGCATTTCATTACTTAAATTTTGCAGCAACATGACTGAGCTACTTCCCAAAAAAATCAAAGAATAACAGCAAAAATGGTTGACTTGTGTTAAAGAACAAAAAGTGATGAATAAAATGTGGGTTTTTTTACATAATCACTGAGCTGCATGCAAATGCTTTTTTTTCTTTTTCTTAAATGTCCCCATATTCTAGCCAGAGAAATAAAAGTGCTTGTTTATGAATGTTTTCTACCTAAACACAAGGAAAGTTGCAAAGTGTAAAGCAGAAGCTCTGTTTCCAATCTGCTTCTTGGCTGGGCTATAATTCCTAATTAAATTTTCTCATTTAAACCTTGTTTCAGAAAGGTAGAGAACAGAGCTTTCTCTGCATCGTAATTGAGTCAGAAACTAGCAGCCGGCACACTGGGATGGTCTTCCTTTTTGTATAATAGTGTCATTTGTTTTATGTCTATTAACAAGGAACGCCGTTTTATTAATTCCTCATTTTGGTTTCCTGCATCTCCCTAATTAATTCCATTTTGTTTTTCCCGCTAAGGAAGCTTCTGCAGATTAATGGTGTGGAACAAAAATGTTGCCAAGATGCTGATGTGCTTCATCTACATGGGGTGAAATTTCTGTCATTAGATTCAAATGCCTGCATCTCCATTTATTTATTTTTTTGCCGACGGGGTCTTTTGCCTTACAGCTTCATTTTGTGTATGTCATTGATTAAATCTGTAAAAGAGAGCAAAAACAAAATAAAACTTTTGCTCAAATACTCTTGCCACGTTCAACTCAATGTTTACTGTCAACCCAATTGCAAATATGTACTTATATGAAAAATGTAAACATAATGTGATGTTGCAGAAAGGTTTTTGAAGCTGCTGGTGCCTCCAACATGCCCTGGACAACAAGAAGCAGGGTCCTCCAGGGGTTTGCAGTGGTGCGTAAGCCATCATTTCAACCTCCACTATGCACTGCACACAAGCAGAAAAGGCTCCAGTGGGCGAAGCAATACCTGAAGACTGACTTCAAAACTGTTCTGTTCACCAATGAATGTCGTGTAACGCTCGATGGTCCAGATGGATGGAGTAGTGGATGGTTGGTTGATGACCACCCCATGCAAACAATGGCGCCAACAATGAGGTGGTGGAATGATATTTTGGGCTGGTATCATGAGGAGAGAGATTGTTGGCCCTTTCAGGATCCCTGACGGTGTGAAGATGACATTCAAAACATTGGTGGAGTTCCTCAAAAACACATTCCATCATTGTTCAAAAGGAAAAATCCAGCTTTTCAGAACAAGATCATTTTCATGCATGACAATGCACCATGCCATGCTGTAAAGAACACATCTGTGTCTCTGGCTGCAATGGGCATCAAAGGAGACAAACTTATGGTGTGGCCCCCATCCTCCCCTGACCTCATTCCTATTAAGAACCTTTGGAGCATCATCAAAAAAAGTGTTTATAATGGTGGGCAGTTCACATTTCAAAAACAGCTCTGGGAGGCTATTCTGTCCTTGTGCAAGACTGATCCATGAGGCACTATTCAAAACACTGACAAATTCAATGGATGGAAGATTTGAGAAGGTCCTTTTCAACAAGAAATCATATGTCCAGATGTGACTTAACTTGTGATAATGTTTTGATTTAAATAGTGCTTGATTTCAGTTACATTTCAGTTATTGTTTATAATTTCACACATAACATTTGTTTTTAATGTACTATTATCATTGTGAGGCTCATTCCAGAAACCTTTGAATTGTACTCTAGTGGTTGGTGACTGGAAAATCATAATGACTGCCATTCCTATTGATCATTTTGGGAAATCAGAGAAAACATGATTTGCATAATAATTTGGAAAACAGTGTATATGTTGATACAAGGGCATTGTGATAGAGTGGGTAGGTACTTTGATACATTATTCCTTAAATAATACTTCATGTAGGTTGTGCAATAGAGACTTCACAATGACATAATTATTTTTTTTTACTACAGATTGTAATTACTGCTTAATTTGTAATTTAAACTTGAACTACAGGAGGGCTCTCAGTTGTCAATATAAATATATCAGCTGCTGTCGGTAGTCTAATCCTAGTTCAGATCACCAGCAGCCATGTGAAGGTGGAGCAGAAACTAACTTGTAATCTTCTTCTCCTTTCAGTCCATTTTTCCCTTTGGTGGCTATAGGGGTTCAACTTTCTCCATACACCCCTGTTTCTGTATCTCCTGCTCTGACCTCAACTATCACTCCGTCCTCCCTTACTCCATACAACAATTTTTTCATTGGCCTCCTTCTCTTACTTGCTAGCTCCATCTCTAAGATCCTCCCAGTATCGTTGTATTCACTGTCTCTCATCTACACATGTCCCAACCATCTCCATCTGGCTTCTATATCTTTTTCTCCAAACCTTCCTGTCTTTGTTGTGGCTTATGGCATCATTCCTGATCCTGTCCATCTTTGTCCCTCCTAAATGGAATCTCAGCATCTTTAACACTTCCACCTCCAGCTCTACCTCCTGTCTTCTGCTAGTTTCTTTAATCCATACATCATAGCTGCTCTCACAACCATTCTGTCAACCTTTTTGACCACAGACCAGAACTCTCTGTGTTCAAATTCACGAGTTGTATTTCAATGAGTTAATCTTAATGTAATATAAATATTTAGATCAATATTTATTTAGATCATTAATCAAAGATAAATGTATTACATTCCATTTTACACAATATATTTACTTAATGTTGTTTTCATTTTAGATAATCTGAAATTATTTAGATCACATTGAGACTAATTTGTTACACCTAACATGTTTTTTTTTTTTTTTAAGTTGAATTTGTTAAATGGGACTGGGGGCAGTTGGTGGCCTAATGGTTAAGGAAGCGGACTTGGGTTCGCAAGGCCCCCAGTACGAATCCCCCTACCGCCAAGTTACCGCTGAGGTTCCCTGAGCATGGTCCCCCCCACATTGCTCCCCCTGCTCACTAACGAACCAACTCTATTTTGCCTAATGTCATTCATTGCTTAAAACATGAAAAACAGGCAAATTACCTGCAATTTGCTTGGCAAAACACAACAAGACTCCAGGCATTTGCTATTACAAAGCACCAATTAATTTATTTAATGATTAAAAGCTTATAAAGTCTCACTTGTGATGGATGCTGCACAGTCAGAGGTTCTATTCAATTCTGCTGCCTAGCTTTGCCTCCTGCAAGTCAACACCTCCCATTGTTTGCAAAACGTCATTTGAAAGCAGCTTGTAGTAACAGAATGCTGAAGTGATGAGTATAATGTATCAATTTAAATGAGGCCACGGTGCCATGGATATACTTACTGCACAGCTAATCAGCTCTTGATGAAAATATTTTGGTTCAGTGTTTGCAGAACACAGCTTGGGCCTAAAAAGTTGTAAAACATACGATTGACTGCATCCAAATGATTTAAGCATGGGAAATAAAATCAAACCTTACACAGATTGGTTTTGTTTCTTGTTCATCAAATAGTTTAAATTGTCACACAGCATTAGATTTGAGATTATTGTGAGGGAAAAAAGGCTCATCATCAAATATTTGTGTAATGCATTTGTGATCTTTACTTTAAATATTTTTCTTCTTTTCCTTTCAACTTTTCCTCTTCTGCTTTTTAAAGGGATTGCCATGCCGGATCAGTGTTCTTCCCTATTCGCTGTATCTTTTACTCCAACTACCTCCATGCCCTTCTAACTGCATCCAATAATATCTAATTTGACATTCTTTTTGTCTCATACCTGGTATCTCCAACTCCAGGACCATTATTCTACCAATATATCCATTGTTCCTCCTCTGAACATGTCAACCATCTCAATCCTGTCAATGTTGTGAAAAAGGTTTTATCTGGGCTTTGGACTATCATTACAAAAAAAAATACGGGCTTATGCTCCCCAGTTGTTAATATTTACTTTAGATTGACTGTATATTAGTGAGATGCGGTCAAGAACGGCAGGTGATGCAGAGCTTCCCTTGTCATGAATGGAAACATAAAATTAAAAATAAATTAAATTGCTAAACTAATTTGGTGGAGTTCTTTTTCGTGACAGTGTTTATGTTGGATTATCAACAACTGTCTGTGTGTATTGTGTTCTTGTACTGAGTGGAAAGAAACCCGCTGCAGAGAGCTGCAAAGGTAGGCTATCAGTTCTCTGGCCTCCTGAGGAAGAACCGTGTGAAACTGAAGGATCTCGTTTGACTGTTGACGGATCGCGCACACTCTACCAGAGAGCACAGCATGGGTGGAGAGTTTGAAACTGAAGATAGATCAGGAGGACTTGTACGGACAAGTCTTTTGTTCAAAACAATCAATGGTCCAGATGGATGGAGTAGTGAATGGTTGATTGACAGCCACCCCATCCAAACAAGGCTAAGGTGCCATCGAGGAGGTGGTGGAGTGATGTTTTGGGCTGGTATCATGGAGAGAGAGATTGTTGGCCCTTTCAGGATCCCTGAAAGATGACATCCACAATGTATGTGGAGTTCCTCAAAGAACACTTCCTGCAATGGTTGAAAAGAAAGAATCCAGCTTTTCAGAACAAGATAATTTTCATGCATGACAATGCACCGTGCCATGCTGCAAAGAATACATCTGCATCTCTGGCTGTAATGGGCATCAAAGGAGACAAAGTTATGGTGTGGCCCCCATCATCCCCTGACCTAAACCCTATTGAGAACCTTTGGAGCATCATTAAGAGAAGTGTTTATGATGGTGGGAGGCAGTTCACATCTCAACAACAGCTCTGGGAGGCTATTCTGTCTTTGTGCGAGGCTATTCCACCAGATACTATCCAAAAATTGACAAATTCAATGGATGGAAGACATGAAAAAGTAAATTTCAACAAGGTGACATATTTTCAGACGTGACCACACTTTGATAATGTTTTGATTTAAATAGTGCTTGATTTCAGTTACATTTCAGTCAGACATGACCTGCTAATGTTTATAATTTTACACATAACCATTTTTGGTTCTTAATGACAATAAATGTGTGGAAACTCAATTGTGCATAATAATTTGCAACATGCTTTTTTATATTTTTAAAATGTACTATTAACATTGGGAGGTTCATTTAAAACATGTGAATTGTACTCTAAAGGTTGGTGACTGGAAAACCATGAGGACTGTTATTAATACAGATAATTTTGGAAAATATGATTTGAATAATAATTTGGAACGTAGTGTATGCACTAAACTAATGGAGTAGCAACAATGCGTTTGTGGTTCTTGTAACAAATTATACAAAATTTGTGAGGCTTCTGTGAGGGACCAAGCCTCCCCACTTAAAGGGATCAGGGCAAACCGGAGAGGTGGTACAGTCAAGAACGAATGAGAAGATTTTCACTTTGGCAAGCAGGCTAGTTTCAATTACTGTGCAAAGAAAGTGGCAAAACAGCAATTCTCTTCACAGGCTAATAAGTCCTAACACTCCATACTCTCCACCCCCTTAGAGACCACTGAACATCACTTAAATAGTGCAGTCTGACTAGACTTATTTGGGATAGCCCATTACATAGAACAACCTGCAACCTGCACACCAATACTTTAAAATACAATTACAAGCAGCGCTGAATACATTCATATAGACATCATACACGTTAACACACTTCAACTCAACTCAACTCAACTGTATTTATTTATAGTGCCAAATCATAGCCGCAGCTACCTCAGGGCACTTTACACATGGTTACATGGTACATATAATGCACAAGAAAATATACAAGAAGACAGTGACCCCCTGTCCTTGTAGACCCTCACACCGGCTGAGGAACAACTCCCAAAAAACCAGACAGGAAAAAAGGAAGAAACCTCAGGGTGATCGACAGCGGAGGGGATCCTCACCCAGGACGGACAGGCGGGCAGGCAAAGCATTAGCATTAAAAATCACAATCATGATAAAAATCAAAGTCAATTAATATATAATCAAAGTCCGAGTATAAATATAAATATAAGGTCCATTCGATCCTCTGCTCCGGGTCTGATCCTAGAGAACTCTTGACTGTAGGTTGGTGGTGGGTTGGTGGTAGGTTGGTGGTGGGTTGGTGTCTGTGCGTGGCTGCCCATGGCAGTGGGGCCCTGGGGAAAGAATAAAGACTCCGGGGACGTGAGGTCCCCGGCAAAGGGTGTAGAGATAGGTGACAATGGAAGGAAAAGGAAGGAGAGATAGAGATAGAGGACAGTAATAGGGCCCAGTATGTCACGGGACCCCCGGCGTTCTTAACTTAAAGCAGCATGACTGAAACTAAAACCCAAGGTCCAGCCGAAGGCCTCACAGAGGACTACGGCTGGATCTGTAGGCCACTATATGCAATATCAAAAAGGAAAGTTTTTAGTGTATAAGAGACAGTCTCAGGAGCCTACTCTTGAAAGCAGAAACTGTGTCGGCCTCTCGGACTGGAGCTGGCAGGTGGTTCCACAATAGAGGGGCCTGGTAGCAAAAAGCTTTGGCTTCATATCTAGATTTACAGATTCGTGGAACCACAAGAAGACCTGCTCCTACAGAACGAAGTGTTCTAGTGGGTTGATAGGCTTGTATCAAGTCCACTATGTAGGAGGGTGCTCTTATACACATCTAGAAGCCAATGCAGAGAAGCAAGGACCGGGGAGATGTGGTCCCTCTGTCTGGTTTTAGTTAGAACACGAGCTGCCGTGTTCTGAATAAGCTGTAGGGATCTCAGGGAACTGGCTGAGCATCCGGCTAAAAGAGAATTACAATAGTCCAGCCTTGAGGTTACAAAGGCATGGACCAACTTCTCAACTGCCTCCAGTTGGAGTATTTGCCTGACTTTCCTAATATTACGAAGATGAAAGTAGGCAGTCTTAGAGATGTTTTTGATGTGGGAGCTAAGGGAAAGTTCCTGATCAAAAAGAACACCAGATGTGTAGTTCTTTACAGAAGTGTTGGAGGCAGTGGTTAAACTATTATCGGCTGCAATTATGTCAGCTATAGAGTCCCTTACCTGTTTAGGACCTAGGACCAATAACTCAGTTTTATCTGAATTTAACATTAAGAAGTTATGGGTCATCCAGGTCTTGATGTCATCTATGCAGGATTTAAGCTGCAGTAGATGATCATGTTCGTCAGCCTTAAATGATAAATACAATTGAGTGTCATCAGCATAACAATGAAAGTCAATTGAGTGTTTTCTGATGACATCACCCAGTGGGAGCATATAAAGGGTGAACAAGATTGGACCTAGCACTGACCCCTGTGGGACACCAAGGGTGACTTTGGTGCAGGGGGACTGATCATTACCAATCTGAACAAACTGGTATCGGTCAGTTAAGTATGACCGAAACCAATCTAAGGCAGTGCCACCGATTCCAAGTACACTCTCGAGTCTCCTCAGCAGAATCTGGTGGTCGACCGTATCAAAGGCTGCACTTAGGTCCAATAGGACTAGCACCGAGACAAAACCCCGGTCTGAAGCCATCAGGAGGTCATTGGTGACCCTGACCAAAGCAGTCTCAGTGCTATGATTAACCCTAAAGCCTGATTGGAAGGTCTCAAAAAGACTGTTGGAATTTAAGTAATCCGAGAGCTGGTCAGCAACAACTCTCTCTAAGATTTTAGAGATAAAGACCAAATTGGAAATAGGCCTATAATTGGCTAAGATCTCTGGGTCTAGGGATGATTTTTTTAGCAGGGGTTTTATAATTGCGATTTTGAAATTTAAAGGAACATAACCAATCTTAAGAGATAGATTGATTATGTCCAAAATGGAGGTGCCGATTAAGGGAAATACCTCCTTTAGGAGCCTAGTAGGGATGGGGTCTAAGCTACAGGTAGCCGATTTGGCTGAGGAGATCATGGCGGTCAGCTGACGTAGATCTATGGGGGAAAATGTGGTTAGGGATATGTCTGGTTTACCAGCTATCTCCTGAACCACGGCATCAGAATGCAGATTAGCTGCAGTTGATGTCAAAAGGCCGTCTAAGGTTTCCCTGGTAGCTAGAGTTTTATTATTAAAAAAGCTCATGAAGTCAGAGCTGCAAAGATGCACAGGAATGCTCTGCTCCATGGAGTTTTGATCCTGAGTCAGCCTGGCTACAGTGCTGAACAGGAACCTAGGGTTGTTCTTATTCTCTTCTATCAGGGAAGTGTAATATCTAGCTCTGGCTATACACAGAGCTTGCCTGTACCTTTTAAGACTATCTTTCCAGATCAGGAATAAGTCACTGTCTCTGGATGAGCGCCATCTCCTCTCTATTTTACGGGATTCCTGCTTAAGTCTACGGGTATCTGGAGAATACCACGGGGCAGCCCTTCTTCTAGTTACAGTTCTATTAACAATAGGGGCAATAGAATTGAGGGTGCTACTAAGAGAGCCAGCAATACCGTCGACCAGAGAATCAACATCACAGGGACTAGGGTTGAAATCAGAGTCTCCTGGGACGGGAGATAAGTGACTGTAAGGTGGTGGCAGGTGAGAGTGTGGCCAGCAACATAGGACCTGTCTCTTATACACATGTGCTCCACGAGTGGAAAGTCAAATATAATTAATGAGTGGTCAGATAGACAGGGGTTGTAAGGAGTAATAATAAGGTGTTCAATTTCGACACCATAAGCTAAGACAAGGTCTAAAGTATGATTATGACTGTGTGTTGGACCATGCACACACTGAGAAAAACCAATGGATTCTATAACTGACATGAATGCAGCGCTACAACTATTGGTTTTGATATCTATATGGATATTAAAATCCCCAACAATAACCACTTTATCAGATTTGAGGACCAGATCTGAAAGAAACTCTGGAAATTCTAAGAGAAAATCAGAGTAAGGGCCGGGAGGACGATAAACTATGCCAATTAAAACTGTCTT
>JAFBJS010058874.1:146153-166610 GCA_016785265.1 Paraplagusia blochii
GGGACATGAAAGTTTAAATGACTAGGAGGAGAGGCCTCATTTAGACTAATAAACTCGCCATTGCACAGCCAAGTCTCTGAGAGGCACAGCACATCAATGCTATTATCGGAAATTAATTCATTTACAAGAATGGCTTTGGAGGACAAGGAGCGGATATTAAGTAATCCGCATTTAATTCTCCTGTCCTGGGATAAAGTAGAGGAGCTACTTATTTTAATAAGATTGCTGAGAGTAGCTCCTCTGCTACTGGTTTTTCCAGACCGGGGGACAGACACAGTCTCTATAGGGTAGTGAGAGGGCAAAAGGTCAGAGGGAAACGCAGAGAAGTGACTTAAACTACACCTCTGCCACCTGGTCTCAGTTTTTAGTCAAGTGGGTGGTGAACCAATGCACTTGGCCAGATTATTAGACAACAGAGCTGTTCCTTCCAACGTGGGATGGACACAGTCTCTCCTAATGAGACCAGGCTTACCTGAGAAAGTCTGCCAGTTATTAATAAAGCCTACACCATTTAAGGGACACCATCTTGATAGCCAGCAGTTCAGTGAAGCTGTATGGCTAGACATTTCATCGTTGGCCAAATTGGGGAGGGGGCCAGAGAAGACTACTGAGTCAGATAGCGTCTTAGCTACTGAACATACAGAGTCTATGTTTAATTTAGTAATTTCCGATTGGCAAAGTCGTATGTCGTTAACACCGACATGAATAATAATTTTGCTATACCTACGCTTGGATTTAGTACGCAACTTCAGGATGACTCTATGTCGCTAGTTCTCGCGCCTGGGATACAGGCTAGGGTCGCTGGTCTCGGTAACTTTACTTTTTCCAAAACAAAGTCGCCGATGACCAGAGTTTTACTATCGACGGGTGTGTCGTCGAGCGGGGCATAACCTGTCTCTTATACACATCTAGATGTGTATAAGAGACAGCCTAAGATCTAACAATACTAGCACCGAGACAGATCGCTGGTAGAGCTAACGGGAGCTACACTCAGTGGCTCCGGAGCGGCTAAAGGGCCCTGGCTAACTGGAGCTAGCGGTGCAAGTTCTACTGCGCGGAGCCTGGATTCAATATCGTTCACTTCACAGGTATTGTTCACAGTACTATTCACACCTATATACAATTATTAACCAGTACAACCAAACCCCTGTGCATAATGGGCTGCGCCCCCTCTGGACCCACGCTTGATAAACAACGCCCCTGCAGCGGCGCATTTTCGCACAGGGACATTGAATCCGGACAGCGAGGTGAGTGCAGCTGAGTGAATGTGGATGTGTATGTGAATGGATGAAAGGTCCGAGGCTTAAACAGTGACTGGATGAAATACAGGACGAGCAGTGGGTACCTCACTGAGCGCCGGGTGGAAAAGTGTAGGTAAAACTGCTGACTGTGAGTTGTGAATGTTTGAACGGCACTCCCGCGTCCGTGCACAGCTCCTTCGTGTTACCGTCACCAAGCAACATGCTTACAAACCCCAGTGAAATAAGCAATAATAAAGTAATATTGACAACGTTATCACCACACAGATCTGTTAAGGCGTCTCTGTCTCTCCTCCTCGTGACGCCAGCCACTTCCGGGGAGCCTGTGAAAAGGGGGATGTCGCTCATGATGCTCCAAATAAACAAAGCAGCTTTAACCTTGGCACAGCATTTCTCCCTTTTAGAGGTTTGTAATAATAGTAAAAACACAGGCTGCTCTGTTTAGTTTTCACGATTATGTTAACCATATATTGTGAATCTCCTCACAAAACAATACGACTTCAATCTCGATTGAAAGGCTATGATCCGATTTAGGGATAATTCACAAAAAAATTAATTGATTGGTCCAGTTTGGTTTTATTCAGTTCGATTCAATACAACTTTTCAATTTAACTTCCAACTGCGTTATGTTACTGAGAAGAGAAAGAGAAAAAACAGAAAAGAAATCTCAATAAAGTATCTATTTGTGTGTATGTACAACAGGCAGACAACATGAGCAATATAGGCCCTTGGATACAGTTGGGCCTATATCCATTATGTAGCCAATGTATAAACCCCCAAACTAGAAATACAGTGTGCCCTACTTAACAAGTTTACAAATATCTGCACATACCTTCTATACACACACCTTGTATAAACAGGGGGAGGACTAAGACACAATCTTTCATCCACCTATAAAGTTGTTTTGAGATCTCTGCCCAGAAAATCCTCTTGTAATCAGACCAGTGTTCCATCACAAAGAAGAAAAACAATTGATACCAATAAAACCCCCCACACCTCCATTCTGTTGTACCTCAACACACAGCTCATCCTGGACAGGGTGTGACACATCACCCTGTAACACCACCTCCCTCTTAAAGCATTATAACCCCTGCAGCCACTATGCAGCCACTTTGAGGTTAAATACCAGGATTCCCCTGTTAGTCTGTTAGGACTGGAGAAGCCTCTTGGATGAGAGGTGAAACGTCTTCAAGAAACCAACTATGTCCAGTTGCTTTGGAAGTAATTCATTTTTGGAATTAATTACCTGGATAACTGAGAATCTACACAGACATAAAATACAATACACACCCTCCACTCAAAAAAAATCAGAAAGAAAGAAATAGTCGTACTTTAATGATCCCATATTGGAAAAGAAAGTTGTTTTTACAAAGATGAAGGTTCTCAGTCATCCAGGTAATGGTCAAGGTTAAAGAGTTAAGTTAGGCAACTGGACATTCAAATTTTTGGAAAACGTTTCACCTCTCATCCAACAGGCTACTTCAGTTCTAACTGTTAGTGGGGAGTAACATAAGTTATATCCTGTGAGTGGGGAGGAAGGGGTGTTTCAATTCCCTCCTGTTGGGTGAACCTGGGAATACCTGTAAAGTGTGAGTCATTGGGTGGGTATTCATGGGTCGCTACCGTCATTGTCGCAATGGTTTTGGTCACACGGCTCGTTGATGTGAAAAACTGGTTGTTGAGAGTGGAATCTTTTGGATATTGTTCCCAGAAGGGCTATGTAGGGTGGGTGAAAGGTTGTGTCTCAGACCACCACCTCTGTTGAGAGATGGTTTTTCCAGGTTGACAAAAAATGGCTTTTTTAATGCCTCTCTCAAACCATCTATGTCAGGGGTGGCTAACCAGTTCCAGAAAGAGCCGCAGTGGCTGCAGGTTTTTGTTCCAACCAACCAAAAACACACAATTTGACCAATCAGCTGCCTGATGACTGAGATCAGTTGATTAAAACCCTCAACTCAGGTGTGCTGCTGCTTGGTTGGAACGAAAACCTGCAGCCACTGCGGCTCTTTCTGGACCTGGTTAGCCACCCCTGATCTATGTTCTCTGGCCAAGATTTGAACTCCTTGGTCCTTAAAAGAGTAGTTGGTGGCCTTTAAGTGTATATGGATGGCTGAGTCTTCACCTGAGGTGTAGCCCTTCCATTTTGGGCCATGCCTCTGTGTAGTTGCTGCTTGGTCTCCCCAGTGTAGAGGTCCACACACTCCTCGCTGCACTGAATGGCATAAACCACATTGTCCAGCTTGTGTCTTGGGATCTTGTCTTTGGGATGAACAGAGTTTATGTCTTATGGTGTTGCCGGGTTTGAAATGCGTACGGATCTGATACTGATTAAAAAATTGCGTTGCAAGGAATTACAATATTACCCTTCCTGTTGTCCTCCCTCTCTGTAGACCTTTTTCACTAGTGGTTTTAAGAAAAGCCTATTTGGGATAACCACAGTTCTTAAGGGATGTCTTGACATGTGCTTGTTCCCTTAACTTAACTTTATTTGTGGTGGGGATGGTCTCTCTCCTGTGACTGGAAAGTTTGGATAACCCCCAGCTTGTCTTCAAAGGGGTGGTGAGAGTCAAAACAGAGGTACAGTCCAAAAAGCCAAGGCTGTTTTCCTTAACATCTTCTCTGGTAAACTTGAGGTTTTTGTCCACTGAGTTGATGTGGTTAATGAAGCTGTCAAGCTCCTGGATTTGATTTTGACCCAGGTGTCATCTACTTTGCGCAACTAATGACTTGGAGCTGTTCCCATGTATGAGAGCAGAGCCCACGTTTCCACAATATCTATGTAGAGGTTTGCCACTATTGGAGACACCGGGGAGCGCATAGCACAACCATGTTTCCGTCAGTAAAATGAATGATTTAGGAGTAAATATGTAGTGGTGAGGCAGAAATCTAGAAGGGTGCAGATGTGGTCTATTGTCAATTTGGTCCTTTCTGACAGTGTGCGATCTTGCAGAAGCATATCCTCACCATTGCTACTGCTTCAGGGGTGGGGATGCATGTAAAAAGTGACGTGACATCATAAGAAACCATTGTCTCATCAGCGTCCAATTTTAAATCTCTTATCTTGTTTGTAAATTCTTGTGAGTTGTTGATGTCGTGTGCTGTATTTCCAACCAGAGGTGTTTTGAATGGAGGTCAGATGCTTCACAATGTTGTAAGTGACAGAGTTAATGCTACTGATGATTGGTCTGAGTGGAGCTCCCTCTTTATCAATTTTGGGGAGACCATAGATGGTCTCTGATTGTGGGATCTCCCTTCAAGCGCTCATAGGCTCATATGTACTGGAGCTTTGACTTTGGTGTGGTATCCGTTGTGTTTAGCACAGGTTAGCACAAGGTTTGAAGGAGGTGGTTTGGCACTGGAGAGTGCAGCAGCAACTTTTAATCTAAGCTGTTCGGCTTCTGTGGCGCTCATCCTGTTGTTCACTCCACCAGCCCGTCAGTCTGATGATGGTAGATGCTGGTCCGAAAATAATTAATGCAAAATTATCTGTATAATTATTTCATGGACCATGACTTAAAAAAATATTCCCTGATCTGTCAGGATCACCTTCGGGATTCCAACCCACGAAATGTCCCTGAAAAGCGGGTCAGCAACACTCTTTGCAGAGATGTTGCGCAGAACCACAGCTTCCATATAACTTGTGGTGTAGTCTATCACTACCATAACAAACCGGTAACCAAGTGCACTGCGGTGAAGCGGCCCGATGAGGACCATCACAACACATTCAAATGGAACCTCCATCAGTGGCAGCGGCTGCAGTGGCGGGAAGGTTTACCCTCTGGCACTCAGGGCATGACGGGCAAAAGCGACGGACATCTCCCTGAATGCCAGGCCAGTAAAATTGATCCGTGACACAGTCTACTGTCTTCTACTGGCAGCCCGTGTGTCCAGCGATCCGGTGATGATGAGCCGCTTGGAGTGTCCCTGTGGCTCCTCGGCACCAACAGCTGAGCACCCTCACGCTTCAACCATTGCAGGAAGTGAGCTCCCATTACGGTTGGACAAGCTGACCAATTTTTGCCACTCAATCCAATGCGGCGCTCTGGAACCCACTGGAACAAGTGCTGTCATGCACCTGTTCTAGTGGAAAATCCTCTGCGCGGCTGAACAGAGGAGTACCCCACCTGCTGTGCCAGGGCCCCTTTCTGCGCTTGCAGTTCCGCCAGCTGTTCTCTTTGAGCCACCACCTCGTCTTGATGCATGGGGAGGACTTCTCCCAACATCATCACCAACGCCTCAATCTGCCTCTGTTCCGTCATTTGTCCAGCTTAGTTGGGTGCCAAAATGTGGTGTGTTGGGTTCTCCGTACAAAGTCACAGATGCAGCAGTGCAAGTTTTGACAGATTTTATTAAACTACAGACTGTCAAGTCTGTTTTTTCACACTCACTCAAAGTCTTATTAGAGTCTTTCTTTAAATTTCTTAGTGTTGCTGAACTCTTCCACAGGTTCCGTGAGTCACGACTCATCTCTCTCCCTCTGCAGTCCCAACTCTTACTAATATAGGGGAAGATCTGATTAACAGAATTGCGCTCACCTGTGCCTGGTGCATCATTAGCCTCACCACTGGTCCTCTCTTTCTGCCGCAGCTGAGCGCTAACCACTGCCCTGCCCCCACAAGTAGTTGAGGCTGGGCTGAGGGAAGAGGTAGAGTTTTACGAAAATAATTATGGTTTTCTGTCGAGAGTAATGCATATGCAATATTTTCCTTGAGGAACGGAGTTGAGAAAAATAGAGTAGGTCAGAAAGAGCTGCATTGCATTTTTGTAGATTTAGAAATGGCCTATGGCAGGTAGCTAAGAGAGGAATTGTGGTTTTATATGAGGAAGTCAGAAGTGGCAGAGAAGTGTTTTGGGTGCATGATAGGTATGAGATCAGTACAACAGTGGTGCGGTGTCCTGTTGGAATGACAAAAGACCTTTAGGTGTAGATGGACTTAAAGGCTGCATCTAGGGTGAGCCCCTTTTGTATGCTTTTGTGATGGACAAATTGACAGATGTGGTTAGACAGGAGTCTTCATGGACCATGATGTTTGCAAATTACATTGTGGTCTGTAGTGAGAGTTGGCCTCAACTAGAAGAAAACCTAGAGTGGTGTAAAAAATGTTACATTGAGGGCAGCAGGACGTAGTAGGCTTTTTGAATACACTTCACCTCTCTTCCAAGATACTTCTTCAGTTCTAACCAACTACAAGGGAGTTCTGGTATTTAACCTCAAAGAGGCTACATACCTGTGAAAAGGGGGTTGTTGGAGAAAACATAAGGCTAAAAGAGGGAGGTGGATTTATACGGGAGAAGGTAAAAGAGTTAAGTTAGGCAACTGGACATTCAGTTTTTTGGAAAACGTTTCAGAGGCTTCTTTAGGTCTCTTGGGTCATACAATATTCTGTTATTTGTTTGTTTATTTTTCTTTGTGATTAAACCATGGTCTAATCACAAGATAATTTTCTGGGAAGAGAGCTCAGAACACATTACAGGTAGATGAAAAGTTGTCTTAGTCCGTTTCCTCTGTGAAGTGAAGGTTTCTACAGCTTGACATAGATGGCTTCCTTCATTCCTCTCTAATACCATCAGTCTTCTCAGGACAGGATGTGGACATCCTCATCCACAATACTGTGTCACTTCTCTTCCAGGTGTAAATGAACATCAGAGCCCTGTCCTGAGGAGCTGGCGCTTCTGTGTTGTTGCATATATTTGTACAGTGGCTGCTCTACATTGGTAAAACCAAGCAGCTACTGTGCTTTTATAGTGTTTACTGTGCTGCACAATTAAATGATATATATTTCAGACTTTCCTAATTTGAAATGCTTAAATATTGTTTAACATCCTAAAAGAGAACAGTTAAGTGCCTGTTACCATCATAAACCTAGGTAACCCTTTCTTATCTTTAAATTTTTAAGTCGGTAAAATTGGGGGATTTGATATCAATTGAGTATCCTCTGGTTGCTGATTCAGACAGTCGGATGCATGGTCAATTGCTACCTTAAATAATAACACTTATAGTTCAATATGCTTGCGGAGCATAGGGCATCACTTAGGGTAACAATAAGGGTAACAATAATTAATTTGGGCTTGCAGGATGAAGGTGAGGTCCTTCTGTGCTGTTATTAATAGACGGCCTTCACTGGAAAACAGGGCTTTATCACATGGCAGATTTAAAACAGTCGTTCATACTGCCAGCTAAAACTAGTTAATGGCTCATTATTTTGTTTGTAAAATTGCAGCCATTCTGAGCAGAATTACAATAATGCATGCTGAAAACAATGGATTAAAGATGTTACAAAATCAGGCCTGCTGATTAGCTCATATTCAGGATGAAGATGGTGCTTCTAAAGGCACATAATTCTCTTTTGTAGGCTCATACTCTTGTCACCTTGAAGAAAATAGTTGTTCACTTCAATTTATACTTTGGACTGAGGCATATGTATGTAATATCAATGTCTTGGCTGATAATATCAGCCAAGAACAATATTGGCTCATAATAGCACAATGTATTTTCTGGACATTAAGTTGCTCTGGAGTACAATCAAATCAATATCTAAAATATAAAACGTGAAGCAGTGGTAAAAGCCAGCTACCTAATTGCTAGAGGAATAGCATCAGCATTGTTGTTGTATTCCAACAGTGACTTTGTTGGTATCACTGTGGGACTCACTGTGTATCACTGTGGGGATAAACCTTTTCAGGTGAACGTGAGACAGAATTTTAAATTTTTTTTCACTTACTTTTCACAAAGACACACAGATTTGAAGGGCAATTTTGCCCCCGAGATCTGGACACATTTTATCAGTATGTACTACCAGGGTACCCCAAATTAACAGCCTTGGCTGCTTAAATTGGGTGCAAGTCTGGAGCAAGCTACCTTTGAGAACACAATTTCTCAGTTACGTATATCAATAAACAAAAATGTGTTCAAGGCTAACACACATGCACCTAAATGACATTATGACAGCTAGTCAGAACATGACACCTGGTGTTGATGCACTTGTACAGGCGAAAAGGTTCCAAGTTCCAGGAATAAAAACAAGCCCAGTCTAGTCTAGCAAAATTTCCTTTTTTTTTTTATAAGTCTAATTTAATCTTAGTACTTTTCTATATGTTTCAATACCAGTGGGATCAGTTGCAATGCATACATGTGACAAGAAGTAAATTGCAGGTTTTTCTAAGGAAATATGAGGTGTTTCATGTTTTGTAAAATGATTGTTCATTAAGGTGAAAGAGTTTAGTTAGGCAACTGGACATTCAGCTTTTTTGGAAAACGTTTTACCTCTCATCCAAGAGGAGATGAGAGGTTACCTTGACCATGACCTGGATGACTGAGAACCTGCATCGACAGATTGTTCATTAAATGTCAAGATTTTCCCAATGCTCTTGTGCTTATTTACACCAAAACAAATGAAAGGCATACAATTTTTGTTATTTATTGTTGAATATGCTATAATTTTAGACCAGACCCACTTGACATCTATGACAATGTGAAATGAGTTTGACACCCCTGGCCTAGAGGAAACCCTGGTTAATGTGTATCTCCTCCTGAATATCCCTGAACATTAGTAATAGCCTTATAATAATATAGTAATAGCCATATATTGGTCAATATTGACATGATGGCATCACACATTTGCCGCAGATTTGTCGGCTGCACATCCATGATGCAAATCGCCCGTTCCACCACATCCCAAAGATGCTCTATTGGATTGAGATCTGGTGATTATGGAGGCCATTTGAGTACAGTGAACTCATTGTCATGTTCAATAAACCAGTCTGAGATGATTCCAGCTTTATGACATGGCACATTATTCAGCTGAAAGTATTCATCACTTGGGCACATTGTAGTCATAAAGGGATGGACATGATCAGCAACAATACTCAGGTAGGCTGTGGCATTGCAACGATGCTCAAATTGGTACCAAGGGGCCCAAAGAGTGCCAAGAAAACATTCCCCACACCATTACACCACCACCACCAGCCTGAACCATTAATACAAGGCAGGATGGATACATGCTTTCATATTGTCGACGCCAAATTCTGACCCTACCATCTCAATGTTGCAGCAGAAATCGAGACTCATCAGACCAGGCAACGTTTTTCCAATCTTCTATTGTCCAATTTCGATGAGCAAATTGTAGCCCCAGTTTTCTGTTCTTAGCTGAAAGGAGTGGCACCCGGTGTGGTCTTCTGCTGCTGTAGCCCATCTGCCTCAAAGTTCGACGCACTGTGCGTTCAGAGATGCTCTTCTGCCTACCTTGGTTGTATTTGAGGCACTGTTACCTTTCTATCAGCTGGCCATTCTCCTCTGACCTCTGGCATCAACAAGGCATTTATGCCCACAGAACTACCACTCACTGGATATTTTTATTTTTTCGGAGGATTCTCTGTAAACCCTAGAGATGGTTGTGCGTGAAATAACCCTTTAAATAACCCTTTATGGAGAAAAAACAAGGAGGCAGTGCACATCGCCCGGATTGGCGTTACCGGGGGCCCACTCTGGAGCCAGGCCCGGGGTTGGGGCTCATAGGTGAGCGCCTGGTGGCTGGGTCTGGGTCCATGGGACCCTGTCGGGCCAAGCCCGAATAAAAGACGTGAACCCACCTCCACCTTCATGTGGACTCAACACCCGCAGGAAGGTCCACAAGGGGCCGTTGCCGTTTTATTTGGGCGGCAGTCGTGGGCGGGGACCCCGGCAGCCCAATCCCTGAGCTGGTTGCAGGTGGCTGAGCGATAACGACTAGATATAGTCGGGCTCGCCTCCACACATAGTTTGGGTTCTGGGACCCAACTCCTTGAGAGAGGCTGGACTCTTTTCTAGTCTGGATTTGCCAATGGTGACAACGCTCAGCCAATTTCCTAAGCTCTAATATGTAGTTGGAGATAGATTCATTTCTCTGCTGGTTTCTGCTATGAAACCGAAATCTCTCTGCAATTACAAGTGGCTTTGGATTAAAGTGGTCTTAAAGCAGTTTGGTTATGTCTTTAAATGGTTTCGTCGATGGCTTTTGTGGTGCACATAAACTCCGCAGCAAATTGTACGTCTTCACGCCCATAACACTATTGTCAAACACATCCATAATTCCGATTGCAACAGCCATGGTTTGTTTTTTTAAATTTCCGCCTCTTTTCTCCCATTTTGGTTACTCACTGTACCGAAGTCTCTTTCACTGTCGTGTGTTAGCAGTTAGCATCCTAGCTTCCGTCAAGGCAGCAACTTACAAATAATTTGAAACCTCCGTTAAAGCTTTTGTACACACGAGCACATCCAGATTGTCCTCGTCGCCAATTCCGTTGTGTTTGTCACTTACAAAACATACATAATCCACAGGACACCGGAGTTAAGTAAACCTTGAGGACTCTTGTGGGGGGTACTCAGGAAGTACGGGATTGGAGGCTCTTTGCTAAGAGCTGTCCAGCCCCTGTATAAACGCAGCAGGAGCTTGGTTCGCATTGCCAGTAATAAGTCGGATCTGTTCCCACTGCATGTTGGACTATGGCAGGGCTGTCCTTTATCACCGGTTCTGTTCATCACTTTTATGGACAGTATTTCTAGACGCAGTCAGGTGTCGGGCGGGGTCCAGTTCGAGAGTCACCGGATTTCATCTCTGCTGTTTGCAGATTATGTTGTTCTCTTGGCCTCTTCGAACCAGGACCTATAGCATGCACTGGGGCGGTTCGCAGCCGAGTGTGAAGTGGCTGGCATGAAAATTAGCACCTCTAAATCCGAGGCCAAGGTTCTCGACCGGAAAAAGGTGGTAAAGGTGGTACGTTCAAATATGGAGACAGCTGGAAAAAGATGGATGGGACTGACCTTTGGGCCTACTTAGGGCTACTAATTTAATCTAATCCAATCCAATCTAATAAATAAATAAAACCAAAAGAAACTCATTGGGATGAATAAAAGTGCATCCAGAACTCCTTTTTGCACATTTCCATCATAAGCTATAGAAAAACAGGAGAAGAGGAATAACACAGGTATTCACACATTTGCTGGTGAATGCTTAGTTGTTTCTTCAAGCAAAATAACATTTGATGTTTAAAATTTGATTAAGCTGCTTAAAATGGGGATTTAGTGAAGATGGGTCATTTTGACCCGTAGGACACAGAGTGTATACAGGATCAGAGGACAACAACAGAAAGTTTAATGACAGCAAGGAGCTGGTCATGCAAGGGGGGTAAGATTTTAACACTTTAACACAAAGCGTTTTTATGCGGCTAAGTAAAGAAAAAAAAAAAAAAAAAGGTAGTAGCGACAGCTGTCTCTAAAAGACTCAAAGTTCAATATGGTAAAGAACAAAAAAGAGCAAAATAATCAGACAAACTTCACGGAGTCCATTGTCTTGAAGAGCCAGACACTCTTTTCCATTCAAGATGCTGGTTTTACTAAACGTGTGGAGTTTCTTGAGCCGCGCTATTGTCAGGACTAATCCTATTCGAAATAAGTATTTATTTGACATTTGGCAGTGAAACTGCGTTCGTGTTGTCTCTCATGCCATCAATGAGAAGAATCGTTTACATTGTGACAATGCTGAAATATTTTTTTTTTTTCTCTCATTAAAGAGGGCTTTTTTCTCTTATATTGCAGCTGTTTCTATCTGTGCCAATTCATATTGCCAATTGTTGTAAGGGATAAATGTGTTACGTGAGGGTTCCAGTTGAACGGCTGCGGACTCAATTGCAGACAAGGAGATCAGAAGGAAGAACAGTTATTTTAATGTCAACAAAAGGAGACTCCACCAAGGAGAAAATTAAAAAAAACAAAAAACTTAGTGTCAAAAAACAGGTTCTGTCCACCGCTGAACAGGCTGGGGCAGGAGGGCGACTGCAGGGACAGCATTGAGACAGCAGCAGCAGCAAACAATTCCAATATCAACTCCTGTTGAACTTGGCGATGTGGGGCAACGATCTGGTGCTGAACTGTTGCAGAACTGAGGCTTTAATACAGCTGATCGTTGATTGATATCTGCCTAAGCTGTGCTGTCAATCAGCAGCGGTTCAGCGCCTGCATTGAAGTTCCTCCCCTCAGCCTCGGGAAAAGGGGAGAAGAAAACAAAAACACAACACCATCCACAACAAAATGAGCCCGGTATATAAAGTTAATCAATGTTTTTGGAAAGTTATTCTTTCCAACAGTTTCTTGTTTACATTAAATGCTGCACAAAGAATCATAGGACTGTTTCAGACAAAACGGTGTGAAGATGACATCCAAAACGTATGTGGAGCTCCTCAAAGAACACTTCCTGCCATGGTTCAAAAGGAATAATCAAGCTTTTCGTAACAAGATCAGTTACACTTCAGTCATGCATGACCTGCTAATGTTTATCTTTGGCTTTTTGCACATAACTTTTTGGTTAGTTTTTTAGGACAATAAAATTTGTAGAAATTTTGGAAGCAGTCGGGATATATTTTTTTTCTGATAAAATATGATTTGCATAATAATTTGTAATGCACCATATATATTTTTGTGTATGTGTTTACGGCAGGGATAGACAACCCAAAATGTTTAAAGAACCATATTGCATCCCCCACCCCCCCCTCCCCAATTATTAGGCAAATGGATATTTTGACCACATCATCCTCTTTATGCATGTTGTCTTACTCCAGGCTGTATAGGCGCGAAAGCACATGACCATTTAAGGCCCCCAGTTCGAATCCCCCTACCGCCAAGTTACCACAGAGGTTGCATTTCGTTGTGTGCAGTGGTGTGAATTTTGCTTTCCTTTCCTTCCTAATGTACATCTCTTTAATGAGTAGGGGTTTGGCCTAATGGCATCAACACCCTATATCAGATGTGCATAATTATTATGCAACTTTCTTTCCTTTGGCAAAATGGGTCAAAAGAGGAACTTGACAGGCTCAGAAAAGTCAAAAATAGTGAGATATCTTGCAGAGGGATGCAGCACTCTTAAAATTACCAAGCTTCTGAAGCGTGATCATCGAACAATCAAGTGTTTCATTTAAAATAGACAACAGGGTCGCAAAAAGTGTATAGAAAAACCAAGGTGCAAAATAACTGCCCATAAACTGAGAAAACTCAAGCGTGCAGCTGCCAAAATGTCACTTGCCACCAGTTTTGCCATATTTCAGAGCTGCAACAGCACTGGAGTGCCCAAATCACAAGGTGTGCAATACTCAGACACATGGGCAAGGTGAGAAAGGCTGAACAACGACCACCACTGAACAAGACACACAAGCTGAAATGCCAAGGCTGGTCCAAGAAATATCTCAAGTCTGACTTTTCTAAGGTTTTATGTACTGATGAAATGAGGGTGAGTCTTGATGGGCCAGATGTATGGGCCTGTGGCTGGACGGTGGGTCTCCTACTTCTCCTTTCAGCTTAACCTTTTTTCAGGGGTTGCCACAGCAAGTCAACATTTTCATGGTCTTTCATGCCCTGATCTCAATGCAGATCACAATGTCATCTGCAAAATAACATGAAGACTTCTGCCCATGGGGACTCCTCTTTGACCTCATCTTTAAATCTGTCCATTATTAAAGCAAACAAAAAAGGGACACAGGGCTGACCCTTGATGCAGCCTTTAAGGACTCTGTCCTTCCAACACCACAGCTCACATCTAATCTAACATCTAACATCTCTGCCACTCTTGACTTCCTCACACAAAAACACAATTCTTCTCTTGGCACATTGTCATAGGCCTCATCTATCTGTCTGTCTGTCTGTCTGTCTGTCTGTCTGTCTGTCTGTCTGTCTGTCTGTCTGTCTATCTATCTATCTATCTATCTATCTATCTATCTATCTATCTATCCATCCATCCATCCATCCATCCATCCATCCATCCATCCATCCATCCATCCCTCTCTCTCTCTCTCTCTCTCTCTCTGTGCCTGAGTGCATGCTGGGAGTGAATGCGTGTGTGAGTAAGTGAGCGGTGTGAATGAGCTTCATTCATTCGTTTTTTCTTTTTCGTTATTTATCGTTAATTATCACATTATCACATTAATTGGTGGTGGTTATTATATACTGTTAAAGCACTTCTGTGGGGGTTCGGGGTTTATCTGTTGGGTGTTTTATTTTTCTAGTTTTGCTTCTCAACCTGTCGGCGGCTAACACGCCAAAATGCAGGTAGAGTTAGCAAAACTAACACGGAAACATGGCATTAAGATCGCCACACAGTTTCCGTGCACTGTAGAGGAGATCGGATTAGCGGTGGGGGAGAAGGTCGGACGCGACAGCGTCCGATCGGCCGCCCGCATGAACAGCGCCGTGGTTCTGTTTTTGGATCGAATAGAAAAGGACAATACAAAATCGTGGAGACAGGCATTATGGTGAGGGACAACTTTCTGCCAGTGGTTCCGTTGTCCCAACCCGCAACCAGGGTGATCGTGTCCAACGTCCCCCCGTTCATAACTGATGAGTTCCTCAGCAGGGAATTGTCCCGGCATGGTAAGGTAGTCTCACCGATCCGTAAGATCTTGTCCGGGTGCAAGTCCCCATTGCTGAAACACGTAGTGTCTCACCGTAGACAGTTGTTTATGATACTCAACAACCGGAACGAAGAGCTCAACCTTCGATTCACGGTTAGAGTAGATGATTATGACTACGTGATTTTCGCGAGCTCGGCGGGGATGAAATGCTTTGGTTGCGGGGCTGAGGGACACACCGTTTAAAAACTGTCCACAGCAGGCGGTGCCCAGTCTGGATGGGGACAGCGCGCAGGTGACAGCAACAACCACGCCACCGGTGCCATCCGGGCGGTGGGCAGCTGTCGCCGCACAACCCGGTCCTACTGCGGCGACTAGCCCGGCCGGAGCCGGAACAGCGGCCGGGCGACCGATCGCGGCTCCGCGTGCGTCAGCGCGTGCGTCAGCGCGTGCGTCAGCGCGTCTGGCACTGCGCAGCGGAACTGCCGTGTCCGGACCGATTCACAAGGAGGTGGGTGAAGAGCACGGTGAGAATAATGTAAATACGATTGTAGATATTGAGAGGGGAGATGATAATAATGGGGAGGGAGGGGAAAAAGTTTGGGGGGGAGGGTGTAAATATTGAGGGGGAGGGCACACGTGGTGAAGGGGTGAAGGTGGAAAAAAGAGGCAATGTAGATAAAGAAGGGGTTATTGTGGAGGTGGAGGAAGTGATTGGAGAAAGGAAAAGTCTAGAAGAAAAAGAAGTCAGGGTGGTAGAGGAGCAGGAAGGTGGGCAGGAAGGAGCAGGCAGGGAGCGGGCATCATGGGCGGATTTAGTGGAAGAGGCAGAGATGGAATTAGAAACTCCAAAACTACCTCAAAAAAGGAGAAGAAAAATTAAAAACATAACTGATAAAAAAATCAACAAAATGACCAAGAAGAAAACATGAGATCAGACAAAATCGAAAGCGAAGCATCACTATCAGACGATAGTGACGCCTCCAACTTAAAAATTAGTAACAGCCAACAGAAACTTTTTTATTCGGCAGAAGAAGTGAAAAGATTTTTAAAATTGACTAAAAGCCAGCATGGGGTAAAATTGAGGAACATTTTCCTGAACTTTTAAAGTTTTATACCTCCGCCAGGCTCCACATGAGCAAAAGGGAGGAGCCTGGCCTCACAGACCAGGATGGTTTTAGATTAAAAAAACTAACTTTAAAAGCAAAAAGACAAATTAATGAAAAAGAGGGGAAACGTTTTTAATGTTGGTTTTATGACTTGATTTTAACAAACAAACACTTAAAACACTTTTAACATTGGTTCTCTCAACACTAATGGTGCCAGAGACGCAGATAAAAGAAAATTATTTTTTAACACAGCCACAGCTAAAAAAATAGACGTCCTTTTTTTACAGGAAACACACAGTGACGCAGCGAGCAAGGTAGACTGGAAGAGAGAGTGTGGGGGGGGCGGGCGGGGGAGGGGGGGCATCCTCAGCCATAACACCAACCTCAGTGGTGGGGTTGGCTTTCTCCTCTCCAAGAACCTCTCTCCAGTCACACTGGAGGTCAAGCACATTATTATGGGGAGGTTGCTTTTAGCCAAAGCTCAGTTCCCTCATAATAAAATGTTTTTTATTAATGTATATGCTCCAACAGCCGGTGCAGAGAGGATACTTTTTTTAAAGAAACTTGGGGAGGTTTTAAATGACTGCGCCCCGGAGGATTTTTTATTATTGGGGGGAGATTTTAATTGCACTGAGAATGCGCTTTTAGACCGCAACCACACAGAACCGCATCCAGCCTCTCAACACGCACTCAGGCGGCTGGTCCAGTCTCACGGCATGGTGGATGTATGGAGAGAGATGCACCCAGACTCCAGACAGTTTACATGGTCCCACTTTAGAGAGAGCACAATCTCCTCCGCCAGACTTGACCACTTTTACTGTCATTTTAGCATTTTTAAAAGGTGTAATATAACACCTGTAGGTTTTACCGATCACTGCCTGCTTTTAAGTCAGGCGTTGATCAGGAATTTTAAACCCAGAAGCGCCTACTGGCATTTTAACTCAATTTTAACGTTAGACAAATCTTTTAAAGAAGCTTTTATCTACTTTTGGGAGATTTTTAGACAGCGGAAAGGTGAATTCACCAGTCTGAGGAAGTGGTGGGACCATGGTAAAACAGAGATAAAAATGTTTTGTCAGCAGCACACTCTCAATGTCACACAGGGCATCACCAGCTCAATAAAAGATCTGGAAAGTGATATAGGTGAGCTGGAAAAACTCTCGGCTTCTACAGGGAACAGAGAATACATGGAAACCCTAAAAGTAAAAAAAAATGGCCCTGAATACCATTCTAGAGAGCAGGGCCCAGGGCGCACTGGTCAGGTCTCGGTACCAGAACATCGCTGAGATGGATGCTCCCACTAGCTTCTTCTTTGGCCTGGAGCGGAGGAATGGACAGAGGAAAGTAATCCACGCACTGCTGTCTGACACAGGGCAGGAGCTCAAGGACCCGAGACAGGTAAGACGGCGGGCCGTTGAATTTTATTCTTCTTTATACACATCGGAGCTTGGGGAAGAACCTCTGAAGGAGGGATTCTGTAATGGGCTTCCTCAAGTCTCCGATGAAACGAACACCCGGCTCAATGAGCCTCTGAGGCTCGAGGAGCTTCACGCTGCCCTACAAGGCATGCAGGGGCGCAAGGCGCCCGGGTTAGACGGCCTCACCGTAGAATTTTATAAAAACTTCTGGTTTTTATTAGCCCCCGACATTTTAGAAGTTTTTAATGAATGCTTGGCCTCGGGTTCCTTGCCAGTGTCCTGCCGCAGGGCTGTTCTAACCCTGCTACCCAAGAAGGGAAACCTGCAAGATGTGTATAAGAGACAGCGATAGTGACGCCCCCAACTTAAGGATAAGCAACGGAGCAGGTCATCCACCGGGACCAGACCTACTGCGTCCCTGGCAGGTCCATAGTAGACAATGTCCACCTTATAAGGGACATACTTGATGTAACAGAATCCCTAAAAAATAAACGCTGGACTGATCTCCCTAGATCAGGAAAAAGCGTTTGATAGGATAGATTCCTGTGGAAGGTAATGGAGAGCTTCGGTTTTAACACGGATTTTATTAACAAAATCAAAGTTTTATATAATGACATTGAGAGTGTGTTGAAGATAAATGGTAGACTGTGTGCCCCCTTTAGGGTGTGTAGAGGTGTCCGACAGGGTTGTGCACTCTCCGGCATGCTCTACACACTCTCCCTCGAACCCCTTCTGAACAAAATACGGGAGAAAATACAAGGTCTACTTTCACCAGGTTTTAGCAAAGCATTGTTTTATCAGCCTAGGCTGACAACATTGTTGTTTTTAGCAAAAATCAAGAAGAACTGGACATTTTAACCAAAATAATAGAAGACTTTTCCACTGCATCGGCAGCGGGGGTCAACTGGAGAAAAAGTTAAGCCTTCACTGCCGGTGAGTGGCATGGCGGCCTCCCAGTTCTTCCACAAAATTTACAGTGATAAAAAAAAAAAATGGTTTTAAATATCTTGGAATCTGGCTCGGAACGAGCAAGATAGTCCAGAAGAACTGGGAGGGCGTCATGGACAAAATGGAGGGGAAGTTAGCCAAGTGGTAATGGCTGCTTCCAAAAAATGTCTTTTAGAGGAACGGTTTTCGTCTGTTACAGGAACCTCTCATCAACGGAGCGAGACTGGACTTCAGCAGTGAGTGGCCACCTGGGCTGACGGCGGCACTCAGCAAACGGCTTTGGCACCTTTTCTAAATCTACAAAAACACAATGAAGCTCCTTATGACCTTCTCTGTACTTCTCTATGAACATCATCAAGGCAAATATTGCATCTGTGGTACTCTTTCTCAGCATAAAACCATACTGTTGTTCGCAAATCTTTACCTCTTTCCTCAATCTAGCCACAACTACTCTTTCCTAAATCTTCATGGTGTGGCTCATCAACTTTATCCCTTTGTTTTTGCTACATTTCTGCACATCACCTGCACAAGAAAACGTTTCCTCTACTTATCAGGCACCTTGTCTATCTCTAGAATTCTATTGAAGAGCCGAGTGAGAAAATTTACCACTTTTTCCCCTAAGCACTTCCATTCTTCCACTGGTATGTCATCAGGACCAACTGCCTTTCCATACTTCATCCTCTTCAGAGCTTTTCTAACTTCATCCTTTCTAATCTGATCTACCTTCTCCCTGTTGGGAACTTGCTCCTCATTCCTACGCTCCCAATCATTTTACTGATTTAAAGTGCTCCCTCCATCGTCCGAGCACACTTTTCTCACTGGTGATGACATTTCCATCTCTGTCCTTAATTAATGTCACCTGCTGCACATCCTTCCCAGATAGATTTCTCTGTCTTTCCAATGTTTATAACTCCTTTTCTCCTTCTTTCGTGTCTAACCTCTCATACAACTCCTTGTATGCCTTTTGCTTTGCCTTGGTCACTTCCCTCTTCACCTCCCTTGTGCTCTTTCTGTACTCCAGTCTATTCTCCTCTGCTCTGTCACTACTCCATCTCTTCTTTGCTACTAGGTCTTTTTGTCATCCCTTCTTGTTACTTTGATGTTGTTTATTTGTTTTCCAACTTTGTACAACTTAATCAGCAGACTAATATCACATTTGTCTTTTGATGCAGACCTCTTCAATTTCAAGTGCAGCACCAAATATTCTATATGCAGACAGGGTCCAATCACTTAAATTCCAATAACAATTACAGCATCCAATACATTTTTTTTATTTAAACTGAAAAAAGGATTGTCAGAGAAATAAACAATATCTTGTTAGGACTGTCTCCCTTTTCTGATGTTTCTGGGTTAATCAGTGTCATTACTGTTACCTGTGTCTTTGTAACTATTCTCTCTTGTATCGCCTGGTGCCCTTAGTATATATACCTTTCCTTCACTCTTCAGTCTTTGTCGGATGATTGTTTGCTGTTACTGCAGTTGTGTTCAAGTTCTTATCTTGTTTGTTCCCTTTTTTTTTTCTCCCCACTTTCTGCCTGGCAATTTGCCATTGAGGTTTTGCTTCATTAGTTTTGTTGTCCTGAAGTCCTGAACGTCACTATTATAGACAAGCGCTACCAGTTTTTAAATTTTTTGTTCCAACCTTTTACTCCCTGCACCATTAAACATAACAGAATAATCCGACCCCATCTGGACCCAGCGTCCTAGGCAGAGTTCTACACTGCCAAGCCTTGTCAGGAGCCGTCCCTTAAAACAGGGGCAGGGTCTCATGTCACTGGGCTTGCAGCTGACCTGTTTCCTCAGCTCTTTGCTCCAGTGGCTTCTGAAGCTCCCTGCGTAAATACATCTACTGATGCAAATGGACACATCTTCAGTGATGTTCCTGGAATCGTCGGGTGTTTCGGGTCTTTCAACATCATACACCCTCCTCCAGGTGACCCAGCCAGGGCTGATCAGACCCCGGCTTGTGTCCATTTGGCACGCTACCTACCATGACTCCATGGCTCTCCTCTCTTGAGCCACAGCCATCTTGAGGCCCTCTCTGCCGCTTCGGTGGTGTTGCGGATGGCTCTCCTCCTGTGTTGTCCGACGATGCCCAGATATCCCAGAGCGCTGGCATAGGACCGTGCTGCAAAGCCCCTGCAGCCCACTTCCACTGGAAGGCATTTTGCCCTCCATCCTGCTTGCTGGCACTCGTTGACCAGTCCCTGTCTCTTATACACATCTCTTCTACCTTCCCTTTCTTGAGCACCATCGACCGAGATTTGGCTGGTTTGAAGCTCATTCGGGCCCACACCATCACCTTCTCCAGCCACTTCAGAATCCACCGACATCCAGGAACTGATTCTGTGG
>JAFBJS010058874.1:171239-212527 GCA_016785265.1 Paraplagusia blochii
GGTTAGGGTTAAAGGTCACACGTCAGGTGTGACCGACAGCGAAACTTTATTCAAGTCACTGATCTGTGACATCATTCAACCCTGTCACTTATATACATCTAGATGTGTATAAGAGACAGTGCCAGGTCTGTCCAGTTTTGCTCCCCGTAAGCGAAGCCAACTCACTACCAGGTGGTGATCAGTTGACAGCTCAGCCCCTCTCTTCACCCGAGTGTCCAAAACATATGGCCGGAGGTCAGATGACACGACTACAAAGTCGATCATTGACCTCCGTCCTAGGGTGTACTGGTGTCAAGTGCACTGATGTACACCCTTATGTTTAAACATGGTGTTCGTTATGGACAAACCGTGACTTGCACAGAAGTCCAACAACAAAGCACCACTGGGGTTCAGATCAGGGGGGCCGTTCTTCCCAATCACACCCCTCCAGGTGTCACTGTCATTGCCCACGTGAGCATTGAAGTCCCCCAACAGGACGATGGAATCCCCGGGAGGAGCACTTTCCAGTACTCCTCCCAGTGCCTGCAAGAAGGTCGGGTACTCTACACTGCCGTTCGGCGCATAGGCCGCAACTTCATGTGAGTCCACATGAAGGTGGAGGTGGGTCCACGTCTTTTCTTCGGGCTTGGCCCGGCCGGGTCACGTGGACCCATACCCGGCCACCAGGCGCTCGCCTATGAGCCCCAACTCCGGGGCCTGGCTCCAGAGTGGGGCCCCGGTAACGCCAATCCGGGCGACGTACACTGCCTCCATGGTTCGTTTTTCATAATGGGGTTTTTTGAACCGCTCTTTGTCTGATCCATCTCCTAGGACCTGTTTGCCTTGGGAGACCCTACCAGGGGCATTGAGCCCCAGACAACATAGCCCCTAGGTTCATCTGGATGCTCAAACCCCTCCACCACGTTAAGGTGTCGGTTTTTAAAACCAATTCCAATGCAATTTCAATTCCATAACATTTTTACTACAATACAATTTTTTTATTTTTTTTACACGGAACCTTGAAGGCTTGCTATTTCAACACACAGAAACAATTATTCATCACACTTCAATAATCAGCTTTGTTTAACAAATATCAGATGCTTTAGACTTCACACACAAACATTCTGGCCCTCATTCAAACACACAGTCCTCAGTCATTTCAGTCAGGGAAAGGATGAGGGACAAAAACAGAAAAAGGCAGTCAGATACACCAGTCAAAAGAAAACCTTTTTGTTCAACCAACACAGCTATTTACAAGCAATTGCCAAATATAAATTTCCAATTTTCAGCCAATTCAATTACACCATCGGGTGTCCATAAACACAGACTTAGATGTTAAACCACCAATGATTTTGGAATCTTACATATGACTTCCATAAAGATATATACAGTGATTATATACGGTTATATAATGTTACACAAAAGCGCATTAGCTATATGACCCCAAGATTACTCCTTTGCCAACTGGAATGACCTGTATATGAGCCTTACTAGACCTCTGAGTTGCTTGCGCTGCGTTTTTATTTTACTCGTGTGTGTGTGTTTTTACTCTGTTCAATTTTTCTCTTTTAGCTTCTTCAGCAGGTCTTTGCCCAGATTCTAGTGAAATTTCCTTTTCACGTATATATAAAATCATTTAGTTGACCCTGTAGTTCCAAAGGAGATCAGCCTTTATTCATACTGTCAGCATGTACGCATGTCCTACATAGTTTTACACTAAAGCGTGCGTCCCTCCATATGTCAATTCCAAACTCTTGGAAAGGACCCGTAATTCCAGTTTTACTCACCACCACTCTCCTTTTTCTCTTTATCTCTTTAACACTGCCGGGGGTTTGGCGAGCCGGCTCATGTACACACACTCGACAATGTCTCATATCTTCTGTTTACTTCACATCACATCAGTCCAGTCAGAATCTACTGTACACCACAGTCAGAAATCACAAATAGTGATTTCAGGGGGGATATGTCGTGGAGAATTGTGTATTATGAACAGACAAAGTGTTAGACAACAGTGATGTGCAGGGTCATTGTAGAATTGCAGAAAGTTTGTATGTGAGACAAC
Source organism: Paraplagusia blochii (assembly GCA_016785265.1). NCBI lineage: Eukaryota > Metazoa > Chordata > Actinopteri > Pleuronectiformes > Cynoglossidae > Paraplagusia > Paraplagusia blochii. The sequence goes on from JAFBJS010058874.1 coordinate 173,281, forward strand.
AGAGATACAAGACGCATTCTCAAGACTGATTAAGACACAACATAAACTGGCGTCTAGATAACAGTAACAAGATGTACCTTTGTCAATGTCAATGTCATAACATTCTACATTTCAGATATGACTGTCTGATAATGTCCAAAAAACTGTATAAGAAGAGCACGCCTGTATCAGTGTTTGGGATTTGTTGGTGAGACGAGCTGATGAGTTGATTCGTGTTGGAAATCTTGGAAAACTTTTGATACAATAAATCCCCCGAGACGGAGAAGTGTGTCCTGGCCTGCTTATTTCTAGACTCTTTCTACAATACTGGCAGGGGGTGATAGTGATCCCATTGATTCTTACGGCAACTCGGCTAACCAATCAAATCAATAATAGGATTAGGGAGTTACAGTAAACAGCAAATCGAGTATTTTTCCTCTTTGCTTGGTCTTATTTAAAAATGGAGGATTACATATCTAAACTGAAAGAATTCTCTAAACTGGACTTTCAATCGAAGCAGGAGATACTTATTAATGGACGACCAACACTGAAGCTAAATGGTTTGCTTCAGACTACGGGACAGTCCATCCACGCTATTAAGACAGACAGGTACACACTTAGTAAAACTAAAGGCGAATAGATGTAGGGACAGATGTAGACCTGGACAGCTTCTCAGCCTTTTGGCCGAGAAAGATTTCATTGAAACTGTTCCTGAGGCGTCAAAGTTCCTCTAGCTGATGCTCACTGTACCAGCGACTGCAGTGTCATCCTCCATGGTCATTCTCGGAATAAGACAGACCAGGGGACAGTCTTCTCTTGCACTGATCTCCATTGAGACAGAGAGATTAGTAAAACTAAATAAAATAAGGAGGAGTTTTACAGACGAGTCATCGATAGTTTTATCCTGAAGAAGCGGCGCATGGTCTTCATTTATTAGTAATGGTAAGACGTTAATAAAAGTTTTTTTCTATGTTACAGTTTGTGTATGTTAACAATGCTGATGTTTTACAACAAAACACAATAAATATTGCCAAACAAATGTTAAATAAACTGCTCTGTAGGGTTCATATATTTATAAATATAACTGTGATGAGGTCATCGCCTCACCAGGCATGAACCTCACCGCACGTCACTAAGCACAACTGGGTATCATCTGCATAGCAGTGGAAATCTATATTATGTTGTTTAATAAATTTTACCCAGAGGAAGCAAATACAATGTAAGAAGAATTGGCCCAAGAACGGAGCCTTGTGTAACTCCGCAATCAACTCTAGTGTGTACAGAGGAGTCCTCGTTTATTTGAACAAATTGGAACCTATCTGTTAGATAGGATTTAAACCAAGCAAGTGCAGTTCCTTTGAGCCAAACATCATACTCTAGTCTATGAAGTAGGATCTTATAGTCAATAGTGTCAAATGCTGAACTGAGATCAAGTAAGACCAGCAGGGACAGAAGTCCTTTTTCAGAGGCCATGAGAATGTAATTTTCAACTACTAACGTTATAAAATGCATGTTGTCTAGAAATATGGAGAATGAGTTTCCTTTGTAGTTTTAATGGCAAGAACAAACACTAAACAATGTTGAACAATTTGGGCTCTTTTTGAACTTGTGCTATCAAAAAAAAAAAAAAGATTATGGATATCATTGAGCTCGATTGCATTTTTACTCTAATTTTCAAGTACTCCTTATTAAAAGTAAAGTGCATCTGCATCCATAGATTTTCTCTTTGGCCTACCTCTTCATCTCCTACCTCCTACCTAGCTCCACCTATAGCATTCTTCTACCAATATAACCACTGTCCCTCCTATGAACATGTCCTCCTATGAACATGTCCAAACAAATGTTTGGACATGCTGGCTTCTTCAGCTTTTTCTCAAAACCATCTTGGTTGGTTCTCCCCCTAATCGCCCCATTCCTGATTGTCAAGTATGGTTGAGCTCAGTATCCAAAAGTCATAACTGAGGGATCATAGTCGGCAATTATTAAAGTTATATAGTTGAAAAAATGTTCGTTTCTCAGCTGAAAATAGAAGGGTTAGGTGAGTGACATGTTATTAGAACACGTTGAGATATGTCCTTTATGCTGGGTAAAAGAACATCATGATGAAAAGCTGTGACGTGGTAATACATAACTGTAAAAGCCGAGAATATATGAAATCAAAGAATGATTTGGGGTAATATGATTATTGTGATTTTAATCTAAAGAATGAAATATGTTTAGATGTGATTCCTTTTTGATGATGGAATGTATTCACATATATATGTTTGCTGGTAACACATTTACATAAAGAAAGTGTCTGAACAGACTAAGAGAATGAAATCATGAAAAGAAGTGAAATGATCAAATATTTATTGTTGTTTTATGATGATGCTGATGGCTGTCATTATAATAGAAAATGTATATTAGAAACATGGAATATGTTGAGACATGTTCAGGGAAAGCCAAACATGGCCTGCTGGGGGAAAAACAAACGTAAAGGGGACGCAAAGCGTAGTCTATAGGAGAGGAGCGATCTGGAGGACAGGGAATGGAAAAAAAACCAACATGGCCTGCTGGGGGAATGACCAATAAGCGATGGTAACGTAAAGTGAAAGAGAGAGGGAGAGGGGAGAACAGGCATGAATATAGATGTAATAGTCTGGAATAGTTAGTCCGTGCATCGGTCCCATCCCGGACGAAGCATGGTCTCACACTCCAGAATCCGGACCCTGCTCACCCTTGGAAAAGACTCATCTCTCCTAGACAGTTTAGATCGAAAGAATTGGGCGACCCAGAGATAGTTAGACTACAGGAATAGAAGAAGAGGAAGAAGACTCCCATCCACCTGTTATTTTTCTTCAGACTAGATACAAATTGGACGACAAGGAAATAGTTAGGGTGACGGGAAGAACGCAAGGCAAGAAAACTCTCATTTGTTCTCAAAGATGACTCGTATCTGTCCTAGAAAAATTAGATAGCCAGAATTAGACGAAACAGGAGTACTTAGTCGGAAGGCCAGAAGAGAAGAGGAAGAGAACTTTTATCCACCCTCAAAGAAGACCCTTATCTTCTTAGGTAGAAGAGAAGAAGACGAAGATAACTTCCATCCACCCACGAAGAGGACTCTCATCTCCCTTAGACAGATTAGCTAGAAAGAATTAGGCAGAATAGAAATAGATAGTCGGAAAGATGGAGGAGAAGAAGAAGAGAACTTTCATACACCCTCAACAAGGACTCTTATCTATACGGAAAAAAAGAGGAGGATTGTGGATAGCAACGGGCAGAAGAAGAAAAAAATAAACCTCTCATTTATCTTTGAAGCAAAGAGAGTCCTAGCCGGAATCAGTTAGTCCTTAGATAGTAAGGGAAAAAGGAATTGGAATCGTGCGCACTCCCCTACTTCTCACTGCCTGCCATGGCGGCTGCTGGACAACTTAAGGAAAGCACCCCCTTTGGGGATTCAGCCCTGTAGAGGGCTGAGAAGCTAGCATCTGACTCCGCTGCAGCCGTGAAGCTTAACCAAGTACAGTGTGTCTCCAGCCAAGGACATTCTACTTCTACCCCCTTCTTCCATGCAGCTGATAAAGACGATGCAGGGTCAGCTTAGAAAACGCCTCAGCACATTTATAATATTTTCCATCCTTACTTTTAAAATTATTATTGTTTTTTCTTGATGATTACATTGGCTTAAGATTGCTTATCTGCTGCTCCCCTGATCAATTAAATCATTTGAATAAAGTTGTAATTTCTGACTGAAGGAGTTTTTGTTACCACTTCTCTCTTCACCATTCGCGCACATTACATAACAAGTTCTGGTCCATAGGTAGTAAAGTGATCCATAAGTGGTAAGTAGTCCATGAGTTGATGGTACGTTGAGACGAGGGGCTGTCTATTCTCTTTAAATACCCCAGGTACATGCTGCTACAAATGGTGTCCAAAACCCTACTCTGGCAACCAACAAGAGCTGGGATCATGAGAGATGAGCTGTCACGAATGGGTGTGATTACATAGTGCACCACAGTTACTTGGGTTGGGAAATTATCTAATATCAATATATATATAAATATATATATATATTGTTGGGTGTCTGCACTGTAATAGAGTGTCATACTAAAAAGTAATACTCTTCTATTCCAGCAGGTAGAAGCAGAGGCTATGAATTCTTCTATCAAGAGGCTTATGAAAATAATTGCATTATTGCTATGCAACCATGTAGTGAGTGCAAGTGATAGTGTAAGTGACAGTGATGTAGAAGTTTTTGAGAAGGGAAAATGCAAAGCCGAACAGGGCCCTGGACAAAATTCTGACCCAGATGAAGGCCCTAGTATGAATGGTTGACAAAGGAAAAAAAAGTAACTCCCCAACTCATAGACTCATTGTTCGTAAACAGTGAGCACTTGTATTGTAATTTTGGGATTACTGTTGGCCAAATAACACCATGGATTTATCTAATTTAGCTCCTCCGTTCTCTCGTTCTAGGAAGTCTACTGCAGTTAGTAATAAAAAAGCTACAAAGACATAAGACAAATTAACAAATTTTAAGAAAGCAATGCATGTGTGTGCAGGTGGTAGTATATTTACAATTGTTCAATCAAATAGTTTATATTGGAGTATTGTTAAAATCTTTCAACCACATGATGAGCTGAGCTTTAGTCGGGGTCAGAAGTTTGCATAAAGTGCATGTTCCTATGCTATATCTCATGCAAAGCTTAAGTTTCACACTTGAATCATGAATAAACTAGCATCCACAATGGGCTAGGATTAATGCTTTTGGGAAATAAAAAGACAAGGCAACAATCCACATAATTTAAGATTTATTGATAAGATTTATTTATCTTTGCAAAGCACTGCTTTTTCACTGGGTCATATGTTTACATACACCTTTGTCTTCACAGCTTAGTACTTGGTAGCATTTCCATTAACTTTTATAACTCCAGCAAGTCACTTCAGATGGATATTATTGGTCTTCTCAATTATTAGGGTTCTTCTCTTTAAGAAGAACCCTAATTCTTTGGCATTTTTGACACTCTTTCTGGAAGATCTGGTACAACTTGGTCGTATTTGTCAGTCTCCTCTTACAGACTTGTTTATTCAGTTCACTTCACATGTTCTCCATAGGATTCAGGTCAGAGCTTTGTGAAGGTCACTACAGTACTTTCACCTTGTTCTTCTGAAACCATTTAGAAACAAATTTTGCTGTATGTTTTGTATCATTGTCTTGTTGAAACTTCGACCAAGCTGCAGGGATTTGGCTGACTTTTTGAGGTTCCCTTTCAAGTATTGCTTTTTTCTCAAGATTCCATTAATCTTCTGCCTGTTCCTGACACTGCAAAGTAACCCCACAACATGAGATTCTTCCACCATGCTTGACCTTTGGGATGATATAGTTGTGATTAAAGTCTTCACCCTTACACAGTAAAACATATTGCTGGTCATTGTGCTCATACAGCAATTTTTGTCTTGTCTGACCACATGATCTTCTTTCAGAAGGCTTTATCCTTATCCTGGTGCTCTTTTGCAAACTTTAGCCAAGCTTTTCTGTGTCCCCCTTGAGAAATTGCTTTTACCCTCTTAGCCCTTGTTGATGGAGAACTCTCTTCACTGTAGACACTGAGACATTTGTTCCTGCGGCAGCAAATTTATTTTAAATTACTTTCTTGGTGATCTTGGTGTTCATTGTCACATTTCTTACCAAAGGATTTTCATTTCTGGATGTAAATTTCCGTTTCCTTCCAGACCGTGCCATTATGGCTGTTCTCCTAAGTTGCTTATATTTGTGGACAATTGTCTGAACAGATGCCCTTTGTACTGTACTGTGCAAGCTGCCTTCAAATTGTCCCAAGACACGAGCCTGAGTTATGCAAGCAACAATTTTCTCTCTTGTGTCATATTTGTATTTTTTTTTTTTTTTTACTTTCCCATTTCAAGTCTCAAGTCGGAATGCAGTGTGGGTACAGTCAAGCTGCTTTTATACCTCATAGTTTCTACACCTTGGCTTTTTACTCAACGTGAATGAACATCAGACTAAAGAGATGAGTCCACAAAAGATTGCACTGAGACTGAGACTTGTTACCATTCCTGCCAGGATATCCAATTTGTGTTCATTGAATCAGGTCCAGGTTGTGAAAGACGTAGGATTTTCATCACAAGATTACGGTTTACTTCAAATCAGGCAACACACTAAGACAGAAGTTAGTTCATCCCAAGAACAAAATTCCAAGGGAAAACCTTAACAATGTGGTCTATGTAGTGCAGTGCAGTGAATAATGTTCAGATCTATATATTGGGGAGACCAAACAACAATTCCACAAACACATGGCCCAGAACAGGAGGGCGGCCACATCAGGACATGACTCGGCAGTTAATCTCCATCTCAAAGAAAAGGGACACTCTTTCAAGGACTAAGATCTGCATATTTTGGACAAGGAGGACAGTTGGTTTGAGAGAGGAGTGAAGGAAGCCATACATGCCCATCTGTAACAACCAACCTTGAAGAGAAGAGGAGGTCTGCATCATCAATGTCTGCTACATACCATGTTGCCTTGAGTCTTGAGTCAAGAAAACTGCTCATTAACATCAGGAGCAGTTTCTGTCTAAAAAGTTGAGACCAAAACACATCTTCACACCTTTATCCAGTGGCGAAGCGAGTGGTCCAGAGGTCTAGAGCAGGGGTCGGCAACCGGTGGCTCCGGAGCCACGTGTGGCTTTCTTTCTTATCCTTCTGTCGTGGCTCTCTGTGACTTTGGGAAAATAAATAATGAGTTTTTTATTAATTAATGTTTATTTTAGTTTGTAAGTTTTAAAATATAATTCTGAATTTGAAGATTATGGCAAACTTGTAATATTAAAATAAAACATTTTTAATATTTCCGTAGTCATCTGTGTCACATTTCGTCTCTTTTTTGTTCTTATGCTACTAAATACAATTATTTCCCAATTCATACAGAGCGTAATTTTATTCATTAAATATAAGTATTTAATGTAAGTGTGTTATTGTGTGCAGTTGTTCAGAAGAAGTTCCATTTACCCGCAGTTTTAAAGCCAGCATGTGAAAACGTACGGGGAGGGCGAAGTGATTTCACGATACACGCAGTCGTGGAGCTTGCATACCAAGACTGCAGAACCGAGCGCTCTTCTCCCTTCCTATCATCATATCAAAGGAGGAACGAGCGGGCAGGGGGTTCAGTAATATTACCTTTGTTTTTTTTCACGAAGAAAATGTCTGAGTGTCTGTAATTTGTTTGAACGACATGATTCAGCACTATGTACAGACTTAGAAAAATGCAATAAAGGACAGAAGTTGATCGTCATACTCACGTTAACTATAAGTTTTTATTTATATTTATCAACTTGAGTCAACATTCCTGTCTAACAGCAGGTTTAGAAATGGGATTGTGTCACTACATTGAAATCTGGTCATGAAAAAAACAAAGATGAGATTCATATGAACACTAACATACAATCTGATCTCTTCAATAAGGTCATCTGTCCTTTACTCTGACCAATGTAAACAAAAACATATAATGTATTATCTTCATTTTAGATACCAAAAAGTATTTGCGGCTCCCAGTGCTTTATTTTATATTGAAACTGGCGCAAAATGGCTCTTTGGGTGTAAAATGTTGCCAACCCCTAGTCTAGAAAAATATAACTAGTGTTCCTTCCACCAGAAACTGATTAAGCTCCTCAGTTGAGGAATGAAACGCCTCATAACTCCAAGAAGTCCAGTTGCTTACAACTAAACCCTTTTTGGATAGTATGACCTGGATGTATGGGAATCTTCACAGACATGTTCCAATAATAAACTCAAACTTACTGTGCTACCCACCCTGACAGCCAGCAAAACAACATGAAACCCCATTGAAAGCCTGATAAAGGTGACTTAACTGCGAAGGAATCCAGTTTTTACGATTTAATAGACCAGTAATAGTAGTTGAAAATGTTTTTACCTCCAACAACAACAAGAATACCAAAAAGAGCCAGCACCATACACCCCCGAACAGGAGTTTATTTTGCAGGCTCAGCACACAGAGAGAGAGCCAAAACCAGCACCTGAGAGGGCCCTGCTGTGTCATCGAAGCGAGGTATCTTCCCAACTTTCCCAATGTCTGGTATGAAATGTGGGTGAAATTCAGTGTGACTCTCTCTGCGTGAGCTGGAGCAGAACTCTCACACAGTTCTACCCAGAACATTAACGGAACAGAACACTGCTAAATCCTTTGCTACTGTCTATTGTAGGCAACCCACATGCACTCCTAATCTGAAGACAAAGAAACCAGGAAGTAGACATTAAAGTGGTTTGGATTGGAAACCCCAGTGTGGACAAGGATTAAAGGAAAAGATTGCTACAGACTTAAGCCTTTTAGCTCAAGGGTCCTATTTCTTTTTTATTATTATTTAATTTGAGCAACCTTATTTTGAATAAAGCCACGCCTAGTGCTTGAAAGACTGTGTTGGCCTGAGTACACAAAGTTGACAGTTTCTCCTACTGCAGTCCTTAACGACGATGAGTCGTTGACAACGATGAAGCGGAATTCCCAAGCACGAGATTGCATTTACCGTTTTCACATTGGCACTTTGGTATTTGCGACGCGAAACCAGTTTAGCTCCCCGTATGCATTCACATTACGAACTAACCCGCATTTGCTCTTCAACTAATGTGCATTAACTAATCCACCTCTAGTCGGGTTTCGATACCGAATTAACTAATACGGGTGTAAAGCACCCGTATTTACCCATTAGTTGGGTAAGAAGTAAAACGGTTGTCGCTGACCGCCCGTGTGTGAACACAACAACACCCGTATTAGTTTAGCGAGCTCGTAAAATCTTGCGCGTGCTCTATGCACACCGTGATTTCACACACGTGTTTAGCCCAACTCGAATCACCTTGAATCTCCTTGTCAATCGCTATGTTGCTGCGTTATTAGGAACAGGGTTACAAAAAACTTCTTCATATTTTCTCTCCTTATCTTCTTCGATCATTCTTTGTGTCTCCTTCTCATCGCTTTCATACGTTGCCTTGATTTTTCTTTAACCTGCTCCATTTCTTCTTCAAAATTGCACGTGCGTTTGTTGACAGAATCCATGTTGAATAAAACCGGATATTAACGAGATCTTGTTATATAACCACGTGATCAAATTGAACTGGACCATTTAAATATGGTTAGACTAATGCGCATTCGCTCCCTTATCGTGTGTAAATGCAAAGCAGGTATTGAATGCGCAGCGAATACCGAATTAAACTGAATGTGAATGCAAAGTGATTCGAACACGGATTAGTTAATACAGGATCAAATCCCAAATTACCTACTTCGGTATTCGATTCTGAATTGAATGAGAAAATGGTAATAGAAGGCTTAGCTGATACCCGCAACCGAATAAGCTTGCCCGGCAAATCTCAATCAATGTTTTTTGCTTGGTAGCTGACCTAAACTGATAATGATGTGGCTTTGACAGGAACTCACAGCTGAAACTTATTGAGCTGGACACTCAACCGCAATAGCTTATATATAGGTTATGAGTGTCGAGCCAACAGTCTCTACTATACTGCCACTACTTTGTCTCTTTGAGATATTATTCACACGACTATTTGCCTCCGCCAGGGATGGGATTCTTGGGGCCCCGACCACTTTGGAGCACTGGCCAAAAAAAATTGAATGGGGTGGGGGGGCAGGGATATCTTGCTTGGAGCCCCAAGAAACCTTACCCCTTACCTTTCCTCCCACAATCGTTTTAAAAATAAAACAATCAATGAACGCACACTCTTAACTTGTACCTGATGGTTGAACATATGAACTTTCATTACCTGGAGTTCCTTCTAACATAAAATGTTTAACAGTGTAAATTAAACTTTGTGCATTATTCATATTTACATGGCTATACTTTGTGCATTTATATTGCTTTTATTTAATATTTTACTTGTATTTATGTGTATGTTATTTGATTCAATAATTATTTTGTATGATGGAACAAAAACCCTGAACGTTGTCTTTTCTAAGCATTTGCTGTTTTGGGATTATAAACATTCTCAGTCATTCAGTATTGGTCTCCAGAGGTTGCTTGGCTTCACGTTGGAGCTTTGAATCTTTATCTGTTTATCCTACAGGGTCACGGAAAAAAAGAAAAAAAAATGGCTCAGTATCACGTTATTTCATGATAGTATCACGTTATAACGTGATGCTATCACGAAATAACGTGATACTTATCACGTTATAACGTGATACTATCACGAAATAACGTAAAACTTATCACGTTATAACGTGATAGTATCACGTTATAACGTGATACGTATCGCGTTATAACGTGATACGTATCGCGTTATAACGTGAAACGTTATAACGTGATACTGAGCCAATTTTTTTTTCTAAGTGTGGCAGCAATACGCTTCCGTAGTCACAGGGGCAGCTATAGCGCTACCCAAATCACACTGCACCATACTGTAAGCCTTCCTGTGGGTGGTGATTCCCATAAAAAGCTTTGATTCTTTTTAGGACATTTGTTGGGAGAGACAGCATCAGGTGGCTTCACCTGCCCAAAGCTATTATTATTTTAACATTGATATACGGAGTAAAAACTTTGCAAGCACAGGTAAAAACACAATAAAGTTTTTATTAAAAAGCTAATGCAAATCCACAAACATTGTCTCTTCACTTGCAGTATCGATCTGCTTTCATTTTGCTTCTCCTGCAATTAAAACAAATTACATTTCCATTAATCAATGAAAAAGACTAATGACTGAATAAAAATAATAGTTGTCTTATTAGGTAACAGGGATAATAATAATAATAATTAAAAAAAAAAAAAACACCATCTAATTTTCTTACCTGTCCAGCAACGCTTCATGAAACATCCCATCTTTTCTGGCCTTCTTTAACACAGACGCATCATCTTCATTAACTCTGAGTCTACGATCTTGAAAACTCTGAAACTTTTTCCTGTAAATCAAACAGTGCACAATTGATTAAAAAAATGATAATCAGTACCATCAGTAAATCCCAAGATACATATTTAATTTTCAGGAAAATATTTAGTGATAGTGAGCAATTTCACCAGTTTGTTTTGTATATACTACCGTTAGAATAATGGATGTATAATGACAAGCCAACTGTATGTGTGTCTATACAAATATGATCAGCCAAGTTAAAGCTGTATAAACTGTTGAAGTTGGACACTTCCATTTGTTTGTCATTATAAATAGGAGTGCAGAGTTTAAATTTCCTGTGATAATTGTTTTAATAAAGTTATTTTATTTATTTTTTTAATAAAGTTATTAAAGTTATTTTTCTCTTAGTTAAAGAGGAAAAACAAATCTCATGTAATCAGTTCCTTCATAGGCCTTCCTTTGTTTTCCAAGTCCTGCTCTGTGTGCTGTCCTAAGAGGTGTTTCACAAGTTGAACACTACAAAAACTCAGGCTCAAAGGCAGCCATAATCAACATGTCACCATCACAAGTCCATTTTCACACCATTCATCTAAAACAAATAATAGAGTTGGACTCCGACCTTGGGATGCTTTGGATGTCAATGGGTGGCAGAAGGGCTGTATATACAACACCAACTGCCCTACCATTCCACTCAAACAGCTGACATTTCTTTAATTTCTTGTCCATTTGAAAGTCTGCCTCCACTTAATCTACATTAATCTGGACAAATATAAGAACAAAAAAGGCTCATAATTAAGTTAAATTTCAGAGCCGATTTCTGGCCATTTTGCATGGTTTTATTGACAGTGAGAAAAATCACTTCCGTTCCTACATCACTAGCAATAACATTGTACCGACAAATACAGTGCTTTTAGTCATTGCATGGTTTTGTCATTGTTTCCCCCTGGTGATAAACCTTTAGTGGAACAAGGCATTAAGATGAACAAGAAATTGAAGCAGAGTGGTCTAATAATTTTTCCATGACTGTATTTGTTAAGGTTGGGTGTTTTTATTAGCCAAACCAAACAAAACCCTTCGATTGTTTGGAATTTAATAAAATAATAGAAATTTAGCATGTGTATTCATTTAACTTAAATTTGCCATTGAAGTTTGGGATTTTTTAAGTACAGTATCAATCCTTTGGGAGTATCCTTCTGGAAAAATTATACCTCTGCATTTGACCCATCACTGTATTGAGCAAGGGGGCAGCTGAACCACTAAGCCACAAACTGCCAAAAGGTGCTGGACGTTTCTACCAAGATTTGAAATCAGATTACTGGTTTCAAACCCAGAGTACTGACCATTACACCATAAAAGTTGTAACAAACTTCACTTTCATTCTTCTTAACAAATACTGTTGGGAAAGCCTCATCTTCTAAAAAATGTCAGGTGTGAACTATTAAAGTACGTCATGAACATTTAAGGTCAATTAAATTTACTCCACTGACCACTTCACATGACAATCTACTAAACATGTAAAAATATGAATTCATCTTCCTTAATAACCGATAATGGTTAACAGTGGAAATTCACATACACATAACTGATCTCGCAGGACTTCACGTTGCCCCTGTCTTCCTCTGCCAGGTTGTCTTTATGCTTGACCTCTCTCTCTGCATTTGATCTGATCTGTTTGTTATTTAGGAGTATAGGGGTGGGGTAAGGGGGAGTGACAGAGAAAGAGAGTGAGGAACATGTAAATATATTTTTGTTACTAGAGGTGTCATACGCAACATTTCACCAACATTTGTAAAGACACAGCCAGACAGAAGTAACAAAAGCCAAATGTAGGGACTAACATGCAACAAGGTGGAATTGCACAATACACCGCCTCACCTTCACCATCTCGTCGTCCCCTGCTGTCTTGCTCTTAGCAACAATGTCCCCACTGTCACTGTAAGAGATGAAACAGCTATTTGCTGCCAGTAGGGCCATTTTGCCCTAGAGCAGATGGAATAGAAGAGAGGGCAGTAGATTAGACAGAACTGCAGAGGAACTGGATGGTTTTGACAAGCATAAAGGGATGTCTGATATTTGAGGTTGAGGCCAAGTAGGTTGTTTCTTGACTCAACAAAGCATCAAGTTAAGCAGTGTTCTCCTGTGAATAGGCAAACTGACTTCGTAATGAAGGACTTGTTTCTGGCTAAAGCCAAATCTAATTATTTAGGCTTCAACAGTGAGCTGGGAGTAGGGGAGCGGTGGGAACATGATGCAACAATTGCTAAAGAAGCATATTTATTCCTAGCAGAGTAATACCAGGATTTTAAAAGAATGGTTATACTTTCAAATATAAACATGTTACTTAGTAAATTATATTATAACAATGAAAACAAGTAATATTAAACAATATGTAGAGTCAAGAGAGAATAATATGATATTCATTTACGGTACATATAACCAGAGGTTCCTAAAAATGGGTAGGGGGGCCAAATGCATAAAGCATAGCATAAACTGCAAATGTGTTGATGTGCAGAAAACAAACCCACTTAATTAGAAGTTATGATACCGGTGATATTTTATCAAGTTTGTCACAATATATTAAAAAAAAAAAAAAAAAAAAAAAAAAAAAAAAAAAAAAAAAAAAAAAAAAAAAAAAAAAAAAAAAAAAAAAAAAAAAAAAAAACAAAAAACAAAAAACAAAAAAAACTGACATAAAATGTAGGTGGAGATTTTTTGAGTTACTACAACTGAAAACTCGAAATGACATTGCGATACAAGAAATCTGTGTTTGTATTGGCAACAAACTTATTTGACTGATATTAAATGCTGTGGGATATGACTGAAAACAGATGCATTATACCATAAAACCACATGGACAGAAGACTTAAGGCTAAACTTACACCCTGAAAGACTGCTTCCCATTGTTCCCTCAATCCAATTGCATCAGAGCGACCTACTACCAAACCTTCAGCGTTGATGCCCAGGTACTTTCCATATCCAGACTTGAAGGCCAGTCTGAAGCAACAACAAGATAGATAATAGTCAATAACAGATACTGGTTAAGATAAAGTTTTTCTACTACAAATAACAATAACCAATTAGAAATAACACTGCAGGTAAAAAATACCTGAATACATTATTAAAGATAGATTTTTTTGTTCTGACCGTGTATCTGAGAGCTTTATGGCAGTGAACTGCTCTGGTGGATCAGGTCCTTCATCATCTGGAATACAAAACATGTTACTTAACAGTGAACATTTGCTTCTGCTTTATAATCAGAAATAAAACGTGTAGCATCTCCCAGGTGTTACATGTTTGTGGAAGGCTTTATTAAAAAAATGCAAAAACCCTCAGGCTGTGTGGAGCCGTGCTTTTGTGAGACACGTTCACCAAAACTCACAAATGGGAAAAAAGCCCTAATGTTTCACCTTTGCTGTATGGGTTTAAATCAGTAGCCATATTGTAAGAAGGCCACATTCTGACTTACACAATAAGTCAGAATTCTGGACAGTGTTTAATATACCATACATAAACCTGGGAAAGTGAAAACACTTACTTAAAACAGTTGATAATTTCTGGTTAAATGTCACATTAGACACATTCTCAGGAGCTTTTAATTTTTCAGAGAGTAACTTTTACTTACTGCTTTCTGAACACCAGCTCATTTTCATTATACATAAACAGGTTTTACTTTCATACTTAAAAATGTCTGTTCACCCTTTTCACACTGTGTACTTGCATTCTTATGCACTAATTACTTCTTAAGCAAAGGGAGAGTGCACTCAGGGAATAGGATTGTTTCAATCTCAGAATTGTTTAAGCCTGTTCTCCCAAAATGGGTTTAATTGTAAGTATTGTCTCTTCGTGTGCTGGTACAACAGGCTCAACTTCCTCAGGAGAACCCTGGGGCTGAAATGAATAGGCTTTGCCCTTCTCTTGAACTCAGCCAGCCAACATTTAACAGAGTGCAATCTGGAATCTTATATTTAAATCAACAAGGTGAAAGTATATAGTTAGGAATTTAACACAGTTTAGCATTGAATCTCCGAACGTGGACCTTTGAGGTGAAACATTTGTAATACCCTGCGTGATATTGTGAACTTGATGAGCAGGCTGACATTGTTGACCACATGCTTTGCAAAGCATCACAATTAATACAACTATTGCACAGAGTAATGGACACCTTAATGTCAAGCAAGCAATTGGAACTAAAACACAAAACGATCCACTTACTATTGTGTGGTGCACCAAGTGTAAACAGCCCCGTATCCAGCGCATGGACATATGAGTTGTTGTGCATTTCAATTGCAACTGATCCAATGATGTCTCCAAATGTATGTACCAACCACCAACCATCTAAGAACCGGAAAAATCCACATCCAAGATAATAAATAGAGACCAATAGTTATATAATTGAATTAGAAATAATTAAAATCCACAAAAGCAAATGAAAATAATAAAGGTTTGTTGGTAATAAAACAGATTTGTAAAATATCTCTTTGTAATTATTATTTGGTAATGCACATGCATTATTACCCTTTACGTCAGGTTTTAAATCCTCTCCTGATGCTTTCCTCTTTTCCTTGTGTTTCTTTGTTTTCCTGTGTGTTACAAAAAAATACTTAGGATCTTTTACATTTTTGACCACAGTTGTGCCACTGAGGATGAAAGCAAATATTTTCTATCCACTAAAATCTGTATTTTTTGTGGAGTGTACTTTAATGGACAGTCTTTACCTTTACTGGTCTTTACTTAGTAACACTAACAATAATGTATTAAATTAGCACGACATACACAATAGTAACTGAGTTCAAGACAAACATTTATATACAGCAGACATGTTTTGGATGTTTGCATATATAATAATATCTTATTTAAGTTGTTAAGTAGGACACCCGCTATTTTAGTAAGGGTAAGGTTACATTTAGTTGAATAATACAGATGTCCGGCTGCAAGCCAACAATATCTTAAACTGTAATTAAACACATTTTAAAATTAAAGTTCCAAGAAAAGTGTGCAGTCAGTAAATACGTATTTTACAAATGTTTCTGACAACAAGGACCAAGTATTATTCAATACAACGTTCTGTATATGGCTTGAGTTCAAATGTATCTTCTCTAGACTAAATGACGATTCTTGTCACCTTGAGTTTTAATTAGTCGTCATTCTCAATCGGTATCCGGGCAGCAGATATTGCTAGCATTGTTAGCACACAGCTATCAAAACCCACTGCTTTTGTACAAAACAATAGTTGAGTCTTCAGTGCTGTAAATTACCAAGTAAAAGATACGTACCCCTTGCTTTGGCCTTTCAAAACCAATTTGGTTGACTTAACGTGCGAATACTCTGCCATTTTCTGCCTACGCTAATAGTTACTACTGCTTGTAAACGCAAAGTATAAGTACGGCAGCGACAGAGGGACTAATAAGGCTTTGGCGAACACCGAGTAAACGGCCACCATGCGGATAAACGGTTTACTGCACGTAAACCGAAGATCACAAAAACACACACAAAAAAAGAAGCATAAGTGCCAAGTAATGTTACGCTTAGTAATAATTCACTATACAAAAAAATCAATTAAAATATATTTTAAAAGTTTTTCTAATATATCTGTTTTTCGTTATTCACATGAATTAAATCAAGTACATTTCTTATATCAATATATTTATGTGTAAATGTTAATTTTGTTTCCGGGTGGCTCACCTCCTGCAGGAAGGCTCACTGTATGAAGCAGTGTGATTTGGGTGGCAGTCGTGGTGCCCCTGGATAAGAGGCTGGATGAATATAAAGCTTGTCAATTTGCGTGTTTTAATAATTTTCTGCTAATTGATTGTTGTGAATGAACCTTGTGTGTTTCACATAAATGGTATACACTAGATATCAAAATTAGAGAACAATTTATAGTATCTGATTCTGATAAAACAAACAAACAAAATAAACATCACACTCTTTGCTCAAAAAATAAGGGATGTTTTATAATCTCTTTCACAAAATTATTAAGGCATTTTAACAAAAAAAAAACCAAAAACTATATTTAGCTGAAAACACACTGGGGTGGGGCTGGGCGTGGGGTGTTACAGGAGTGTTCTACAGCTAAACCTTTCTACAACCGAAGGCATGCATTTCACTAAAATAAGTCGAGTGTCACCTGATCCTGATATACTTGTTAATGGAGATAAAATACAAATTGTCTATCAATATGAATATCCTGGGTTAATATTAGATTCACAGGCCATATTGACAAATTGTGTAAAGAAATATCAAGTTGAATCTAGCAAATGTTCATGCAATTTGAAAGAAGATGCCAGATGAAGCTGAAACAAAAAAAAACAACTTAATTTCATAAACAGTGTTTGTATATGTATTTTCTATTGTATATGTACTGTGTGCTTCTTGCTTTTTTTACATCATGGCCAGTGGATTACAGATGAAAACTAGCCTTTGGCTAATCCCTTCTTATTTAACCATATGTTTATGAAATTGCATTTTCCTCTTTTAAATAAACTTAACTAAAACTAAAAAAAAGACTGGCAGCTGTATAGTGTTGTTGAAAGTGGGGTTGCAATTTTGTTTTCAAGAAAAAACGAACTGAACCCAATTGGATCGAACTGTATCAATCATGTATTATTTTTTATGAATCGTTCCTGAATTGGATCGTTGCCTGTGAACTGAGATATGAACCAGATTGTTAATTGAGTGAATCCTCACACCCCTAATATTTATGCAACATGATTATTTTAAGTTTTTATTTTTACCTGATAAAAATTTTAGTTAGTTTTTCAATTGCCTATTACATACATATTATGGGTTGCATTAAAAGTGGAGAAAGTTATGAAATAATTGACGTTGTACATCATAAAACCCTTTGCAAAAGGGTGTGTAGACTTATCCAATCAGTATTAGTGCTGGGATGTCATGGCTTGTTTGTAGCTACTGTACAGAAAGTATTTTTTTTTAATTATCTTCCTATGCAGTAAGGATTGAAAGGTCCAACAGCAGTTTGTCAAACAAAGGCAGTGTCATCGTTATAACTGCAGCACACACCATGTTATAACCAATACAGAAGACAGTCACAGAAGACTACTTCGGTTTTGTGAAGTCATGAATCACCATTTTTCACTGAGCTGAGTTGGTTTTCTAGCTGCTTGTTAAATGTCATGATGGTTTGACAGCAATGCTGCTGTTCATGGGAATAAAAAAGCTATAACTTATTCTGAAAGAGCTTAGTGTATGTATGTGAGCTTATGTGTACGTATGCGAAAGTATTTGCAATGATCAACACATAATTATGTGCCAATCTATCTATCACTCCTTACACTCCTTTTTTGCATGCTATTTCAACCTGCCTTGTACTCTTTACTTGTACTGTATTTTATCTCTGCTGCTCTGAACAGTTGATCCTAAGTATCTAAACTTCTGCACCCCCATCACCTTCACTCCTTGTAACCCCACTACCCAACTGTTCTCCCTGTCATTCCCACACTGTTGTAGTGGGGTTTCTTTGACGAAGACATGGTAGGACTCAGGTGCAGGACTGGGAGACTCTTTAGTGTTCGGGATTTAGTTCAAGTTCAAACTGTTTATTGTCATGTGCACAGTAAAGAAAGCAGGTTTCCCTGTACATTGAAAAGCTTACTTTGCTGTCCACACTGAATGCCAAAAGTAAAGATATATATATATATATATATATATATATATATATATATATACTGTATATATATATATATATAAAAGGCAATCGGCAAATGATGGCAGAAGGAAAGAAAGAGTTCTTCAGCTGTGATGTTTTGCATCTCAGACACATGTATCTCTGTCCGGTCCATGATGGTGGTACTGGTTGTACCACACTGTGATGCAGCCGGTGAGGATGGACTCAACAATGCAGCTGTAGAAGTTGCAGAGGATTTTTTGGGACATCCCAAACCTCCTCAGCTTCCTCAGGAAAAAGTCTTTGCTGAGCCTTTTTTTTACCAGTTTTGTGGTGTTCATTGTCCAAGTGTGGTCCTCGTTGATGTGGACCACTAGGTATTTGAAGTTGCCTACCCTCTCCACTTCCTGGCCTCGGATCAGCAGCAGCTGATGGGGGTGCTTCGCCCTCCTCATGTCCACTATCATCTTCTTAGTCTTGTCTGTGTTGAGGGTGAGGTTGTTGTCCTCACACCATGTCGCCAGTGTGTCCACCTCCCTCCTGTAAGCTGCTTCATCACCGCCACAGTGATACGACCAATCACTGCAGTGTCGTCCGCAAATTTCAGGATGTTGTCCCGCAGTCGTGGGTGAACAGGGTGTAGAGGATTGGACTGAGGACACACCCCTCAGGTGTGCCCATGTTAGTGATAATGCTGGCTGAAGTCCTGTTTCCTATCCTGAATGACTGAGGCCTGCCAGACAGGAAGTCCAAGAGCCAGTCACATCCAGCATTTCTCTGTACTGTCTCTTGGCAGCAGTGATGGCCTTTCTCAGCTCGTACTTTGCAGCCTTGTACTCACTTCTATTTCCGGATGTAAAAGCAGCAGAGCGAGCACGTAGCATGCAACAAACCCGGCTGTTGATCCAGGGCTTCCGGTTTGGAAAATTCTTCACCTGTATGGTGGGTATGATGTTATCCACACAAGTGCTGATGTACCCCGTCACAGAGTCTGCATAGTCCTGTATGCAGACAGAAGAGTCCTCCAGAGTGGCTACAGCTTGAAAAACATCCCAGTTTGTTGTGGCAAAACAGTCGTGCAGTCTGCTGACATTCTCTGGTGTCCACAGTTTCACTGGTGTTATGACAGAATTTGACTGCTTAAGTCACGCCGCCCCCCTCCTCCCTCCCAGTCGTCAGGGGACGAGAGAGAAAGTCCGCCACCGCCATCTGTACTCCCGGCCTGTGAATGACCTTAAAGTTATATGGTTGCAACGCCAGGTACCACCGTGTGATCCTGGCGTTGCTGTCTTTCATGCGGTGGAGCCACTGGAGCAGAGAGTGGTCCGAGCAGAGGATGAAAGGGCGTCCCAGGAGGTAATAACGCAGGGCGCCAACCGCCCTGCGGATGGCCAAGCACTCCTTCTCCACAGTACTGTACCCACTCTCCCTGTCGGACAGCTTCCAGCTGATGTAGACGACGGGTCGGTCGGTGCCCCGCACCCGCTGGGACAACACTGCCCCCAGCCCTCTGCCCGACGCGTCAGTCTGCAGCATAAAAGGGAGAGAAAAATTAGGGGTGAATAAGAGTGGCTTAGAGCCCGCTTCAGCTGCTCAAACGCCCGCTGGCACGGCTCCGTCCACTGGACCGGATCTGAGGCACTCTTACGGGTCAGGTCCGTCAGGGTGCTGGCCAGATCTGCAAACTGTGGGATGAATCGTTGGTAATATCCCACTAGCCCCAAGAACTGCCTGACCTCTTTTTTAGACTTGGGATGTGGACAGGATGCGATCGCTGCTGTCTTATCCAGCTGTGGACGCACCTGACCCCGCCCCAAGCAGTGTCCCAGATACCGTACCTCCCTCCCTCCAACTGCACACTTACCTGGGTTGGCCGTGAGCCCCGCCTGCCTCAAGGACTGTAACACCGCTGTTACGTGCTGCATGTGTTCCGCCCAGCTGCCACTATGGATGATGACTTCATCCAAATACGCAGCAGCGTAGGCAGCATGTGGGCGGAGCACTCTGTCCATGAGGCGTTGGAAGGTGGCCGGGGCACCAAACAACCCGAACGGCAGTGTAACAAATTGGTGCAAACCGTACGGAGTGGAGAACGCCGATTTCCGGCGTGAGGGATTCGTCCCCCAGAGGAGAGCTCGGACCAGGAGCCCCCACTGCCGGACCAGGAGCCCCCACTGCCGGACCAAGCTCATCCTCGTCTCTCACCGTCGACACCAGGGCGACCGCTTCTGGCTCCACCCAGCCCTTTAACAGATTTAAATGATAAATCTGAGTGTCTCCTCTCCTATCTGACCACCTGTTCTATTTTATTTATTTTAGGGACTGTCTCTTATACACATCTAGATGTGTATAAGAGACAGGTCCAGAACGTATTGAATTTCATTTTTACTTGGGCTTGGACCTTCCTCCCAGCTTTCCTTAAACAGGTCCAACACGCCCCTCGGCTTTCTGCCGAACAACAATTCAAAAGGGGAAAACCCGTGTAGACTTGATACCTAATAACCGGTACAGTTCTTTCAGTGTCCGTGACATGAAAGATGTTCCCTGATCTGTCAGAATCTCTTTCGGGATTCCGACCCGCGAGATGATCTGGAAAAGCGCAACAGCAACACTCTTTGCAGAAATATTACGCAGCGCCACGGCTTCCGGATATCTCGTGGCGTAGTCGATTACTACCAAAACAAACCGGTACCCACGTGCACTGCGGTGAAACGGCCCGATGAGGTCCATTCCAATACGCTGAAATGGAACCTCCATCAGCGGCAGTGGCCGCAGCGGCGCACACGGAGTGGCGGGCGGGTTTACCATCTGGCACTCAGGGCATGATGCGCAGAACCGGCGAGCATCCCCGTGAATACCAGGCCAGTAAAACCGATCAGTGATGCGGTCTAGCGTTTTCTGGCTGCCCATGTGACCAGCCATTGGATGATGATGAGCTGCCTGGAGTATAACCTCCTGGTGACACCTCGGCACCAACAGCTGGGTGCACGTGCCGCCGCCACGCGTCTCCTGGCACACTCTATACAATCTGTCCCTGATCATAATAAAATACAGAAATGATAATGCAGACCCAGGTCTCACAAGCTGGCCATCAATTTTTTTTTACTTTATCAAAAGCAGCGTGTAAGGTGTCATCACGCGCCTGCTCTAATGGAAAATCCTCAGCGGGACTGAACACAGGC
Source organism: Paraplagusia blochii (assembly GCA_016785265.1). Lineage (NCBI taxonomy): Eukaryota > Metazoa > Chordata > Actinopteri > Pleuronectiformes > Cynoglossidae > Paraplagusia > Paraplagusia blochii. The sequence goes on from JAFBJS010058874.1 coordinate 194,930, forward strand.
GCGCGCCGAGCCGCTGCCACTGGCTCTGCGCGCTCCCGCTGCTCCTCCGCTGAGGTTGCAGTGAGCACTGCATCTACATTATCATTTCTGTACGACTGTGTACCAGTCCTGAGTAGTTTTTCAAAACCCAGCCAATCAGTTCCCAATACTACAGAGTGTGAAAGCCTGGAGCTGACCGCAAAACTGACGCGCCACTCCTTCCCATCACAGCGAATCGTAACAGCTGTAACCGGGTACCGGTGGACATCACCGTGCACACACTTTACCTTCACCACAGCCCGTCTATCAAAAGCCCCGGGTGGAATCAGGCTTGCATGGATCAGAGACTGCTGACAGCCTGAATCCAAGATTGCCTGATGTATACACCTCTGGATCCTTACCGGAACGCTGTATGTCCCTCTGGATCGGGGGAGGGGCGCTGGGGTTCCGTCCACCTGGATCACCTGCCCAACCTCCAATGATGGACCATTTCGCGGCACGCGACCCAGCTGTCCGCCCTCCCAACGCTCCTGCCCAGGCGTCTGAGCGGCTCCCTGTGGGGTTGATACGGCACTGCAGGAACCTGTATGCGAAGAGAAGAGGAAATCTTAGAGGGGATTTTCTGCTCGGCCTGGTGCTGGAGAGACTCAGTGGTCACGTGAGAGCGCGCTGTCCTCCGTCGTGGCTTCGGAGTGGGGCAGACCCTCAGCGTCGTGGCTTGCGCTCCTGGCTGTAGGAAATAAACCGCAAGATGGTCCTCTGCCAGGGTAACCGCCTCCTGCAGGCTGCGTGGCCGATGGCACCGGACCCAGTCCATAGATGGTCGCGGAAGCCCCCCAATGAACTGCTCCAGCACCACACGTTCCAGCATCCGCGCCTCGCCTGCTGAGTCCCCCGGCTGCAGCCACCTGGCGGCTGAATCCCGCAACTGCTGGGCGAAGGTGAAGGGACGGTCCGCCTCTCCCATCCTCGCTCCCCGAAAACGACGTCGGTGGTCCTCGAGGGAGTAGCCCAGGCGATCCAGAACTGCTTTCCTGACGTCTTGGTAACGCCCCCTAGAGGCCGCCGGCAGGGCTAACGCCGCAGTCTGGGCTTCTCCGGAGAGCGGCGGCAGCAGACGAACCGCCCACTCCTCCTCTGGCCAGCCACACGCCGCTGCAGTTGTGGTGAAGGCATCCAAAATGACTGCGGGTCATCCGTCTCCGTCATCCGCTGAAGGGTAAAGCCCGCCAGGGAGACCCCTGCTGTCGGAGATGACATCTCTTGCCTTGACCTGGTCAACTGCTGGGCGAGGACCCCAAGCTGTGCGCGCACCTCTGCCACCTGCTGCTGGTGAGCCACCACCTGGTCCCGGTGCATGGCCACAACTTCCCGCATCAATTGCGTTAGCATTTCTAACTGCTGTCATGGTGTTCAGGCTAGTTGGGCGCCAATTGTAGAAGTCAGTGAGTCCTCTGAACACCAATCACTCAGATAAAGTTCAACACAGAGCTTTTATTCAGTTCTTTTATTCAGTTATCGACAAACAGTTGCCCAGCTGCACAGCTTTGTCAGCCTCACAGATACCCAGAGCTCAGTCTCTGCCCTCTCCAGTCCCACACAGAATGCTTCTTTGTTTGTCTGTCATCTCCCCCTCCTGTGAACCCTGCTCCTACTTATGACAGGAGAGGAACAATTAGTGGAAGTGTCATCACCTGTGCACAGTGCAGCATCAGCCTCGCCACTCACCTGCTCTCTCAGCTTCCAACTGATGCTATGGAGCAGGAGATGGTTGGTAAACCCAACACATCCCTGACCACATTTGTTCCTATAGACATGCATCAGTTGAACACTCTTATGTCTTTATCTAATTCTTCAACGTGTGTCTGAGCTGTCTCTTATACATGATCATAATAAAGTACGTAAATGATAATGCAGACGCAGGTCTCACACTGTCTCTTATACACATCTAGATGTGTATAAGAGACAGACTTATGACAGGAGAGGAACAATTAGTGGAAGTGTCATCACCTGTGCACAGTGCAGCATCAGCCTCGCCACTCACCTGCTCTCTCAGCTTCAGCTGTGCGCTAACCACTGCCCCGCCCTCACAGCAACATTCTCTAGTTTCCCTCTGTGTCATTATCTTGGCTCGTAACTCGTCCAGTTTGTTCTCCAGGGACTGCATATTGGCCAGTAGGAGGCTCGGGAGCGGTAGTCGGCTAGTGCGAGCTTTTAGCCCAGCATGTAGCCCTCCCCTTCTGCCCCGGCTGCGGCGCCGCCTCCGAAGCACTCTCCTCGGGGCAGCTGGTTCAATCGAGGTCAGTGCGACGAGGCCCTCCTGGTGGTTGTGGCGGTGATCTCAGGAGCGCAAAATGAGTTGTAGATCCGATGGAATTAATACATAAAAATCGACGGTGTGCTGTTTTGCAATGTTGAGAACTGTATGCCGGTCATATGATAATATTGCATGGCAGTCTTGCAAGAAAAAGTTAAACGTAAAAACACAAAATAAAATAATAAATTCTAGAGCGCAGCGAGCAAACACGTCTGCCACTGCCATGAGTATTTAAACAATAACGAAACAAAACCTGGCAAACTAGACAAACATGCACTTCAACATGTACATGTACTCTGCAACCTCAAATTTTAATCTCTTAACATCAAACTACTTCAAATAAACTCCTAACAAGACAGATCCAAACAAGACACAACAACAGCTCCAAACACACGACAATGATCCAACAAGGACTGAGTGAGGGAGAGGGGTATACATGGTGAGGGCTTAACTTTTAACATCAAACATCTTCAAATAAACTCCTAACAGCCCAGATACATACAGAGGCACCCCAGAGGCCCCATAGACTAGGACAAGAGGTGCGCCGGCCTCTTGTGGGGCGAAGGCTGGAGGAAGAGGCGCGCTGGCCTCTGGTGCAAAGAGCCAGAGGCGTGACACCTCCTCAGGGGGCGAAGACAGGCACAGCCGAGGAAACCACCTCCTCAGGGGGCGAAGACAGGCATAGCTCGGGAAACCACCTCCTCGGGGGCGATTACAGATGGATCTGCTGCAGGATTAGGATTGGGAGGTCCTGCCCCTCCCTTTAAAGGACAGTTCTTATCAAAATTAGTAGCTCCATTAAGCTACCACAAGACAGGAGAATTAAATGCGGACTACTTAATGTCCGCTCCCTGTCCTCCAAATCCATTCTTATTAATGAATTAATATCTAATAACAACATTGATGTAATGAGCCTTTCAGAGACCTGGCTGCGTGACGGCGAATTTGTGAGTTTAAATGAGGCCTCTCCGCCCAGTCACATTAATTTTTACGTTCCTCGAGGTGCTGGCCGTGGAGGTGGGGTAGCAGCCATCTATGACTGTACTCTATCAATTACCCCTAAAACCAACATATTCTTTAACTCATTTGAAAACCTCGTATTCAGTCTGTCTCACCAAAGTGGGAACACAGTTCTAATTGCTGTAGTTTATCGTGCTCCTGGCCCTTACTCTAATTTTCTCTCCGAATTCTTGGAATTCCTCTGTAGTTTAGTCCTTAAGACTGATAAAGTAATTGTTGTTAGGGACTTTAATATTCACGTATATGTAGCAAATGATAGTTATAGTATTGTGTTTATGTCAGCTATCTATTGGCTTCTCCCAACGGGTACACAAACCCACTCATAGTCTCAACCACAACTTGGACCTTGTGCTAACCTATGGTGTTGAAATTGAACACCTGGTTGTCTTCTCCCACAATCCTGTTCTATCTGACCACCTACTAATCACCTTTTACTTTCTGCTAATTGGCCACACAAATAAGGAAATAAGCGTATACTCGAGACGCTTGACTGATGACAACATAACTAGTTTCAAGGAAGCAGCTCCACTGGCTCTCAGCTTGGTCTCTACCCTCCATCTATCAGGGGATACTTTAACCCTAGTCCCTCCTACATTGATTACCTAACAGTGTCACAGAATTACTTAGAAATTCACTAAATTCCATTGCCCCATCGCTAAATAAAACTATACATAGAAGGAAGTCAGCTCCTTGGTATTCACCTGAAACCCGTAAATTAAAACAGCTGATACGCAAACTAGGGAGGAGATGACGTTCTACTAGAAACACTGAACTATTTGCAATCTGGAAAGATAGTTTTTAAAAGTATAGACAAGCCTTATACTCTTCTAAGGCTGGTTACTACTTGTCCCTAATAGAAGAATATAAGGATAACCCTAGGTTACTGTTCAGCACTGTAGCCAGGCTGACTCAGGGTCAAAATTCCGCCGAGCAGAGCATCCCCTCCCACCTATGCAGCTCTGATTTCAATAGCTTCTTTAACAATAAAATTATTGCTATTAGAGAAGCTATAAATAACCCTCACACCCTAAAGCCCACTAATCTGCCAACTGATGCTATGGAGCAGGAGATGGTTGGTAAACCCACCACATCCCTGACCACATTTGTTCCTATAGACATGCATCAGTTGAACACTCTTATGTCTTCATCTAATTCTTCAACGTGTGTCTGAGACGCCATCCCCACTAGATAATCAATCAATCCCTTCAAATTGGCTATGTTCCTCTTAGTTTTAAAACTGCAGTTATAAAATCGCTCATCAAGAAACCCTCCCTACAGATATTTTAGCTAACTATAGGCCCACCTCAAATTTGGTTTTTACCTAAAACATTTTGGAAAGAGTAGTTGCTACACAGCTTAGTAACTACCTCAATTGTAATAGTACATTTGAGACATTTTAATCAGGCTTTAGGGCTAATCGTAGCACTGAGACTGCTCTGGTCAGAGTCACTAATGACCTATTGGTGGCATCTGACCATGGTTTTGTTTCGATGCTAGTTCTGTTAGACCCTAGTGCCTGTCTCTTATACACATTTTTGTTTCGATGCTAGTTCTGTTAGACCCTAGTGCAGCATTCAACACAATCGACCACCACATTTTATTGGAGAGACTGGAGAACTTGCTTGCAATCAGTGGAACTGCCCTAAACTGGTTCTGGTCATATTTAACTGACCAATATCAATTTGTCCAAATTAATGATGATCAGTCTGCCCGCACCAGAGTATGCCACGGGGTCCCACAGGGATCTGTCCTGGGTCCTATTTTATTTAATCTATACATGCTCCCCCTGGGTGATACCATCAGGAAGCATTCAATTGAATTCCATTGCTATGCTAATGACACCCAGTTATATCTTTCTTTTAAGGCTAATGAACACAATCATTTTCAGGGGCTAAAATCCTGTATAAATGACATTAGGACCTGGATGATTTTTAACTTTTTATTGTTGAACTCGGACAAAACTGAATTGTTGATCATTGGCCCAAAACTTATCAGGGACTCTATATCTGACATAATGGCATCTGATTTAACAACGGCCACAAGCACATCTGTAAAAAATCTTTGTGTTATTTTTGACTAAGACCTTTCTTTTAATTCCTGCTTAGACATATCTAAAAGACTGCCTACTTTTATCTGCGTAATATTAGTCAGTCAGTCATGTCGCTACGCGGCGAGCGAGAATATTAGAAAAGTTAAGCAACTAGTCCCTTTTGATGCAGCTGAGAAACTAGTCCATGCTTTTGTAACTTCGAGGCTGGACTATTGCAACTCGCTGTTAGCAGGGTGTTCAGCCAGCTCTCTGAGAACTCTTGAGCTTATTCAGAACACAGCAGCTCGCCTTCTTGTGGTTCCACGGATTGCTAAATCTAGATTTGGTGCCAAAGCTATTTGCTACCAGGCCCCTCTTCTGTGGAACCGCCTGCCAGTGCCAGTCCGGGAGGCAGACACAATCTTCACCTTCAAATCCAGATTTAAGACCCACCTCTTTAACTTAGCCCATGGTAGTCCATAGGCCTGGCCATAGACCTCTCTCACTTCTCTCCTTGCCTTTCTCTTTCTCTCTTCTGCTCAATAACTAACACGTCCTGCCGGGGACCTCATATCCCTGGAGTCTCTGTTTTTCCAGCAAGCAACCATGACCACCAGCAAGCAACCATGACCACGACCATAACTTCAACGGCCAAGCAGCCACCATATATAAATGTGGGCTATATAAATAAACTTGACTAGACTCCTGACCAAAGATAAGGGAGGGAGAGAGGGAGGGAAAAGCAGCTTGTGGTAACGGGACTGACCTGTTATAATTTTGGAGTGAAGGACACAAGGCATAAACCTTTGCCCAGTGCAACACATCCAGTTGAGGGTCAACTTTGGGTTCTTTGTGCAGCATTTAATGTAAACTAGATATGTCTAGTGTTGGACAGAAAAACTTTCCAAAAACATTGATAAACATTATGAACTGGGCTCATTCAGCCCTCACAATATCAGACAATGAAAATGGACACAGATAGAAACAGCTGCAGTATGAGTAAAAAGCCCTCTTTAATGAGATAAAAAACATGACATAAGAGATGACACCAAATGGTTTTTTAATGGCAAATGTCTGAGAAATACAGTACTTAATTACAAATACTTGTTTGTCTGATTTATTTTGCTCTTGTCTGTTCCTTACCATTTCAATTCTTTTGCTCTTGGCTATTCTTTACCATATTTAATTCTGAGTCTTTGAGAAACAGTTGCTGCTGCTGCTGTGTGTTGTCGTTTCAGAGTCCATGTTGTTTTTCTTTAATTTGCTGCATAAAAATGCCTTGTGATAAAGTGTTAAAATCTTATCCCCCGCCGAGACATGACCAGCTCCTTGCAGTCAATAAGAATTACAGTTTTCTATCCACAAAATCTCCAGACCAAGGACATTTACTGTAGCATTGATCATTGTTATTGTCCCTTTAAGACAGGGACCGGCAACCCCCGGCTCCAGAGCCGCATGCTGCTCTTTAGCATAGCTTAATAATGTTAAGCAAATAAATATCATGAGACTCAAGTTAACCTTTAACCTAATATGTCTTTATAGGGTGTTAATATTTCAACATACCAGTGAAGTAAGAGACAAGCTATTCAAAATCATTTGATCACACTTTGGTTTATCAGTTAACTATAAAAAAAATCCAAACTACATTTAATAGAAGTACTTGAGGTACTTAATTACAATTAATAAAAACCAGAGCCTACTCTCTGTAAAAGTTCTATTGAGAATAGTACTACACTTGTACCTTTTCTTGTACCCAGGGTCAGTTCTCTTGTTTGTTCATTTCCAGCCTTGACCTCTGAAATGGTTCAGACCACCTAACCATCATATTTTACATTGATATACCTATGCAAAATCACATTCCGTAACATCAAATCCATTTGTCCAGCCACTCTGGCCACATGCATTTCAAACTCTCTTTCCTGCCTTACCCCCCGTGAAAGTCCAACCCCTTCAGAGCTCATCAACATCTACAACAACAACTACCTCCCTAAACGTACTGGCACCTCTTAGGACAAAAACAGTCAACTTTTCCCATTCAGCACCATGGTTCACTCCGGGACTCCACAAGCACAAGAAACAGCTTTGACAACTGGAACGTCTCCACAGAAAAACTGGCCTTACAGTCCATTTCCTTGCATACAGATACCAAATGCAATTCTATGCTCTCAACAAAGCACACACTACTTACTTTTCTGGCATCATCCATTCTGGTTCCTCAAACCCACGATCCCTGTTCTTGACCATAAACAAACTTCTCCAACCTCATGAGAATATTTAATCCTCATTCACCCCAGTGAAATGAAATGACCTCATGTAATTTTTTAATTCAAAAATAGAAACCATCTACAACCAGCTTGCATTCTCCACTACCACTCCCCCATCACCAGAACCCACACTTTTCTCATCCTCTGACCAACAGTTATCACTTTTCTCACCCATAACCCCAGTCGACCTCTCCAAAATACTCTCCATCATGAAATTATCTTCCTCTCTCATGGATCCCATCCCATCTCAACTTATTAAGGACTGCCTCATCCCACTCGCACCCCTCATCACAGACATTATAAATTGTTCTCTAATCTCTGGCACTGTCCCCCATCTCTAAAACTTGCAGCCATCACTCCTCTCCTTGAAAAAAACTGGCCTCAACCCTGATGATCCAAATAATCACAGACCCATCTCCAACGTCCCATTTCTGTCAAAATTTCTGGAAAGAGCCGTCGCAACTCAACTTAAGACCCACCTCCTCTCAAATAACCTATATGAAACATTCCAACCTGGGTTTCACATTCACCACAGCACCGAAACGGCTCTCCTCAAAATCACAAATGATCTTCTTTCTGCTGACTCAGGCTCCCTCACCATTCTCCTCCTCTTTGACCTTAGTGCTGCTTTTGATATAGTAAATCACTCCATCCTCCTCAACCGTTTAAAATCAATTGGCATCACCAACACCACCCTCTCCTGGTTCAAGTCTTACCTATCACTCCCTCCACTCTCATCAGAAACCTTGAAATTTACATGGACCCTGCACTGTCCTTCATATCCCACATTAACCATGCCACTAAAACATCCCTCCACTGCTCTTCAGAAACTACAATACATCCAAAACTCTGCTGCCCGGCTGCTCACCCACTCCCCCTCGAGAGAACACATCACCCCGTACTCTGAAAACTTCACTGGCTCCCCATCAAACAAAGAATACAACTCAAGATCCTGCTTTTAACCTACAAGTCCCGATACAACCTTACCTGTCTGAACTCCTCTACTGCCATGCCCCCACACGACGACTATGCTCTGCTGACACCAGCCTCCTCAAACTCACCACTAAAACCAAATTAAAAAAAAAAAATTGAAGACAGAGCCTTCGCCAATGCCGCCCCCACCCTCTAGTACTCCCTACCCCTGGCCATCCGCAACTCGGACACTTTATCCTCCTTCGAGAGCGGTCTAAAGACTATTTGTTTAAAACTGCATATTATAATTGACCTCCCCGTCAACTCCCAATGTATTTGTTTGTATGTATGTGTGTGGGTGTGTAACTTATTATGTGAAGCTTCTTTGAGTAATATGAAAACACAGGACACAGGAAGTCAAACTTGTTCTCAACAGGAAAAACGAAGCCTACAGGGAATAACAAGGAGGAAATGAGAGCAGGGGCGTGAACCACTGTCTGATGGAGGCCAAGGACAACTGCAGAAGGAAGGTGGAAAAGGAAACTGCAAGAGAACAACATGAGGGAGCTCTGGTACAGTGTCAGGACCATCACAGGCCTTAAAGCCAGGACCAGGCTGGAGGACGGAGGAGAGGAGATGACAAACAGGTTTAACAACTTCTCCACCACCTCCAGTAGTGGCTGACCATCCAGGCCCATTCTCATCACACCTCCCCCCACCTCTGCCAGTATCATTATCAACATTGTTATCGTCATCATCATCACCATCAGGCTTCATATCTGGAACTCCTACACGCCGACAACCCAATCCCCCCTTTCCTCTCCACCCCCTCCTCTCCTTCTGTCCCCCTGACTTCCCCTATCTCACCTCTTTCCCCCTCTCTCCCTCCACCCCCCCTGCTCTCCTGTCATATCTCCCCTCCCCTCTCCTCTCTCACCTTCACACTCCCCCGTATCCCACCCCGACCCACTACACTTCAACCCCTCTTATCACATTTTCCTGTCATTACAGCTGATCAGGTGAGGCGAGAACTGAGGAAGCTTCGGTCCTGGAAGGCAGCAGGACAAGGTGTGTCCATGGCTTCAGGGACAACAACCTTACCTTTTTGGACTGTGGAGTTCACATCAGGGAAGATAGACATCTTAACATTGAGGTTTACAGGAAACCAACCCACACTGGCCAGTACCTCCGTTTTGAATCTCACCACCTACTTGAACACAAACACAAAGACAGAAACTGGTTCATCCCAAAGACAAGATCCCAAGACACAAGCAGGGCAATGTCATCCAACACTTTGTCTGTTCATAATACAATTCTCCAACACAGACTCAGCCGTTCACTTACAGTTAAAGGCTGCCAACCACTCCTTTAAGGACCAAGATGTTCAGATCTTGGCCAAGGAAGACAGATGGTTTGAGAAAGGTGTTAAAGAAGTCATTTTGTCAACCTGGAAAAACCATCCCTCAACAGAGGTGGCGGTTTGAGACATAACCTTTCACCCACCTACAAAGCCCTTTTGGGAGCAATACCCAAAAGATTCCACTCTCATCAACCAGTTCCGCAAATTAACGAGCCGTGTGACCAAAACCACTCCAACAATGACGTAACGACCCATCAATATCCACCCAACGACTGGTATCACACTTTACAGGTATCCCCAGGTCCAGCCAACAGGAAACACCCCTTCCTCTCCACTCACAGGATATAACTTATGTTACTCCCCACTAACAGTTAGAAGTGAAGATGGTCAAACGTTTTCCAAAAAACTGAATGTCCAGTTGCCTAACTAAACTCTTTGACCTTAGACTTTCTACAATTCTACAGTAACATGTAACATTGCACATCAATATCATCCAACACTTCTGTCTGTTCATAATACACGATTCTGATCATAGCACACAATTCTCCACCACAGGCTGATGAAGTCCCACCTTAAAGTCTTTTGTGCTTCCAACGGCACACCTCATCACCATTGTGCTGTATACATATCCTGCACCAGTCCAACATTCTTCTCTGGCACTCCTGACTTCCTCATACAAAACCACAGTTCCTTCCTTAGCAGCCTGTCTTTTCTAAATTTCCTAAATCTACAAAATCACAACACTCCTTCTGACCCTCTCTGGGGTACTCTTTTTCGGTATAAAACCATACTATTGTTCGCAAATCTCTACCTCTTTCCTCAACCTAGCCTCAACTACTCTTTCCCAGATCTTCATGGTATGGCTCATCAACTTTAACCCTCTGTAAATGCTACAACTCTGCACACCACCCTTCTTGTAAATTGGCACAAGAATAGTCTTCCTCCACTCATCTTGTCTGTCTCTAAGATTCTATTGAAGGGCAGAGTGAGAAAACTAACCGCTACTTCCCCTAAGCACTTCCATACCTCCACTGGTATGTTATTCTCACCTGCCACAACCTTACAGTCACTCATCTCATTTAGATTATCTCTTCTACAGAGAATGTAATCTACCTGAGTGGACCTGTCTCCACTCTTGTATGTCACCCGGTGTTCCTCTCTCTTTTGAAAATAAGTGTTTACCACGGCCATTTTCATGGTTTTTTGCAAAATCTACTACTGTCTGTCCTTCCAAATTTTTATCCCTAACTCCAAACCGACCCATCACTTCCTCATCCCCTCTGTTTCCTTCTCCTACAGTACATGGCCTTTGAAGTCTGCTCCAATCACCACTCTTTCTACCCTGGGGATGCTCTCTACAACCAAATCTAGCTGCTTCTAAAACTTCTCCTTTTCTGCTAACTCACAGCCTACCTGAGGAGCATAACCACTGACAACATTCAACATCACTCCTTCTATTTCTACCTTCACACATCAACCTGTCTGACACTCCTTTCACATCCACCACATTACTTGCATACTTTTTCCGACTTTTACCCCTACTCCATTTCTTTTAGGGGCAGTTGGTTGCCCTAATGGTTAAGGAAGCAGACCTGGGTCCACAAGGCCCACGGTTCGAATCCCCCTACCGCCAAGTTACCACTGAGTTCCACTGAGCATGGCACTGTCCCCACTCACAGCTCCCTGGGCGCTCAAAGCTGCCCACTGTTCACTTTGGTGATGGGTTAAATACAGAGGTCACATTTAGTTGTGTGCAGTGGTGTGAATCACAATGTCACAATGACAAGGAGTTTGCTTTCCTTCCTTTCCTTTCCCATCTAATCCATGGTAGAATAACTTAAAGCCTCCCCCAATATTTCTGGCCCTGCTGCTTGCACACACAACACATCCACTCTTCTTCTCTTAATCATGTCAGCTAGCTCCATACCTTTCCTTGTCAATGTACCTACGTCCAGGGTTCCCACTTTCAGACCAACAATTTAAACCTTCCTCTTTTCCCTCTCTGTCTTAATCAATCTTCATTCTCTTATTCTTTGTCTTCATCCAACAGTAGTCCAATTTCCAACAGTACCCTGCAGATTAACCTTCCTGTTGTCCTCAAATCCTGTATACACCCCGTGTCCTCCGGGTCATGACCCGTCTTCACTAAATCCCCATAGAGTCATTAGTGAGGCAGGTAGGAAGGATATGGGTGTGTCCTCTGGGCAGAGAAAGGAGACCTGGTGGTGGAATGATGAGGTTTAGGTGAGTGCGCAAAGAAAGAGGTTAGCAAATACGAGATGGGATAGTGACAGAACAGGGGAGAATAGACTGGAGTACAGAGAGAGAGGACAAACAAAAACAAAAAAGGCATGTGAGGAGTTGTATGGGAGGTTAGACATGAAGGATAGAGAAAAGTAGTTTTGCATATTGATTGATGGAGGGAGTACTTTGAGGAGGACAATATTAGGGATTGTAGGAATGAGGATCTAGAACAGGAAGAAGGTAGATCAGATCAGAGAGATTAAAGTTAGAGTGGAAAGGCAGTGGGTCCTGATAAAATACCAGTGGTGTTAGTGCTTAGGGTAAGTAGCGGTAACATTTCTGACTTGGTTGGTCAATAGAATTTTAGAGACAGACAATATGCCTGATGAGTGGAGGTAAAGTGTTTTGGTGCCAATTCACAAGAAGGGTGATGTGCAGACTTGTAACAATTACAGAGGACAAAAGTTAAAGAGTCGTACAATGAAGATTTGGGAAAGAGTGAGGCTAGGTTGAGGAAAGAGGTATAGATTTGCGAACAACAATATGCTTTTATGCCGAGAAGTACAGAGAAGGTCAGAAAAAATTTCAACATTTATTCAGAAAAGTCAGCAGCTTTATTATCACAAGATCCCCATCAAACTCCTTTATATTTCCCCCAATCCCTAACACAATGTTCCCACCATACCACACTCAGCTTCCACCGTCCAACTTGCTGTGTCTTCTGCTTGCCTCACTTGTGGGTTCATCACCCACAGGAAGATTCACTAGGGGCTGGTATGGTGTGATTTTGGTGACAGTTGGTGGAGACTGCCTTGTGACACAGTATCAAACAAGCATATTAAGTTAGACAGTCCGATAGATGTATATATAGATAATATTAGCTTGGAAAGATATTAGTTTTACATACACACATGTACACTTATACAAATATGTACATTAAAATGTATCTATGATTTACTTTTACTGTTATTATTAATGCACTAACTCTAAAATTTCAATGAATGTCACTGAGATTAACTATATTTAATAATAAAAAAAAAAAAACTGCCTCTCATACAAAGACTGACATCAAGTGAGAACAAAAACAGTCACGACTGACTAAGAAAATGGGTCACTCACTACTGTGTTAGTTAATATAAATGAAAGGGGAATATTTTTTTAGAACTAGTTTTTTTTTATTTTTAAGAACAGAAAAAAAAAATCAAACATGTGATGTGCAGGGACAGCTGTTTATCCCTGGATGAATAGACATCTTGCTTGAGAGCAACCTAGATACTCATTACACCTCCGTCACCCCCACCCCCTTAATTCTGGATGTGTGCCAGCCACACACAAGTTTCAGTCCTATATTCACATACTGATGAATCTATTACTTAATCTAATTAATTAATCTTTATTTAATTACTTGTAGCTCTGCAGCAGGGCCGACTAAGGTTAATAAGAATGGTTTTTATGACACCTCAAGCGTGTAGTTCTATGTATATCCTCAAGATGGTAGTGTTTACACATAGCTCTTAAAATTCGGCACAGGGAGCCGCGAGGCCAACACACAGTTCGTTACGTGAGCCACATTGATTATAAGACTACGTCATATAATGCGGTTTACCGTAAGAACAAAATAGTTAATATGTATGCAATTGAATAATAAATAAAGCTAAGTTAATAACAACCACAAATTTCAATAATGACGATACTTGTGGAATTTCCTCTTATTAGTAAACTAATCACCACAAACATCTTTGTTCTCAGAATCCATGGGTGGTAGAGTCTTCCCCAATAATTACTACACTCCTTTTTAGAGAGTCCAAACAGTGAAGCTAAGTTCACTCTTTTTCAAGATATATTTACCACAAACATCCTCGTTCTGGTGTATTCAGTGGCCTAAATGTGCAGCAATAGTATCACAGCATGCGGAGTGAGTGTGTATTTTAAACTCGCTTTTTTCATATTTATAATGTGGAGAAACCTGAATCAGATGCCACAGACACACTATTAATCTTTTAATGTCACATCACCATGGGCTTTTTCTTCCTTTACATTTCTTTTCAAGACTTTAGCAGCACAGATGGCTTTATGTTGTCTTTGCTCCTTCTGATAAAGATAGTCACACCATGTGACATAAACCAGGAGGAGCTCATCAGCAGCTTTGCATCAACTGCAGGAATTACCTCTACAGAGGGAATTTGGTTTTGGTCTTTGTTGCCACAAAGTAGCTTCTTGACTACTCCAGTGACTTTAACAGCCTCTGAGTGGCCTGCCTCTACTAATTCTACAGAACGCATGTCAGTGGGCTTGAGGAAAACTTATCAAACTATTCCCTACACTACCCAAAATCATACCCAATCAACAATGCTAAGCCTCCTTCTGCTTGATAACTTTTTCTTAACTTTCTTTATCACTGGTTTCAGGGATTGCCACCCCAACAGGCCAACTCACAGTCAGAAGGTTGTTACATTACAGCTTAGCCCTTTTTCTTCGCCCAAGCTTTCAAGAGATTCAGGTAGAAGCAGGATAATAAGACTACAAAGTCAATCATTGACTACGGTGGGTGAGGAAAACTGCAATACATTGCTGCTGAGATTTAAGTAAGCCAACAATAACACAACTCTCATCACAAGTGACTCAACATAAGAACAATTTGGAAATCATAATTTTTTTTCTCTATACCTTCTCTGCTTCAACTTTTACTTATTATGGTGTAACATGTTATATTTCACATGTATCCCTTATGCCTTAACCTGGAGCTGCACTCTAATTATTTTGAGCATGATAAATTATAATAAAAATATATGTTTCCATCCATCAAACACATTGCCATATACATTAAGTTTCAATAGAGAGCAAGGCCTAATCTAAAGCACAACCACATTCAGAAGGCTAAGCCGAGATATATATCTAAACTTTTCCAGTTCACTTTCTGTGGGTCTACACTAAGAGTCTGACTTGGTCACAGTCGAGAAGTTTGATGAGTGATGCAATGGTGAGAAATAGATTGTTGAACACTCATTATAGCTGTTTGAAACAATGGCCTCTGTGAGGACAAAAAAAAGATATTACATATTTGTTTAATGTTGTAGCTGTATGTGTGAGCACACCAAGTTCAAATTCACAAAATGCATAATTTTATTATACAGCCAAATTGGTTTTAAAACCACTATTTGTCCTAATTGTGATGATATATACAAACTGCGTATATGTTCTGCTTGTGTAGTAGTGATTTGAGTTCAATTTTTTTTTTTTAAATTATGTATCACGCACATAAAGCGTGATACATTGATTTTTCTTGTGTCTGTTATGACTGTTTGGAATGACTATAAATTATTTAAAAAATTGCTTTACGAAGCAGTCATGTAACACAGCCAGACAGCGAGGCTTCAGAAGGCATAATTTTGGCCCCTCCTTTAAACGAAGCAAGTCTCGATACATGCTTCGCAGAAACGCCCCCTTCTCTGCACGACACTCACTTCGAAGCCTCGACACATCCCGTAACATCACTAAGCAAAACAATTTAAGAGTTGTTGTGAAGAATACATGCACCTAGTAATGTCCAAATGAGGCTTTATGAGGCTTTGAACCGTTTTGATGGCGAGATGAAGCCTTATGAGTGGTTCAAGAAAGGGTTCATGTCTCGAAGCTTCATGTGCCCATGACACCACCAAGTGTATAATCACAGGACACTATCTGAAGCACATAATGTGTGATGTATTGTTTTTTTTTTGTGTCTGTTTGGAATGACTACAAAAAGTGAATTACTAAAGGTGTGTAATCTGTACATAAAATATCACATGTGTATAATGAAATCTTGGAATTTATTCTTTGTGTGTACATTTTCTCAAAATTACAATATCATATTATCGCAGGTATTATAACTTGACACATTATGCTTATGCAACTTAGATGTACAAGTCTGGGGGAATTTCATTTCAAACAATAGCCTTTGGTTTTAAACAATTTCTTTTTTAACACTTCTCCTGCCTTGGAGAAGACTCTTTCACAAGGCACAGAAGATGCCGGTGTGCAAAAATAGGTACTGTAAGTGCAAGTTTTTGTAAATGTCTGTTTCTGCCACTGCCAGTATTCTTCCAATATCTGGCTCTGACAGGTACCGCTGAACCTCCACAGTAGCATCGGAAGTGACATTCTGCGACTCCTTGCCTCCATGACACTGGGGTCTAAACAACGCCACAATTAGCTGCCTAAGGAAACCACATATCATGTTAGTGTTTTTTTTTTTTTTTATTGTAAAATAATACATTACCACCAGTGACATGAGAAGTAGATGGCTGGGAAATTTTCTCTCTGCTCTGTTGTGCCCTTATAATTGTGGCATACACAGATGTCAGTCGCTTCACGGCTTCAGTGTGACAGAAAAAAACAATCAATTTATATTGGGGGTCCAGAAGTCTAGCAATTGACATGAATCTCATTGACTGCATAGTGTATAACTTCTCCTTAAGATGCCTGAAGAGCTGGTCTTCCATTGCTCCTGAAGGTTTTGCTCCAGCTTTTTCATAAGGGGGGCAACGTTGGGGGCAGACTGTCAAGCCCGTCTGTCTTCCCTTCCTGCTGTCTCATTTTTTCTGTCTGTCTCCCCTTCTTGCAGTATCTGGTCGTCAGTGTGATCACGCTCACCTGTGTCTCTGTCGTTAGTCTCACTCGTGTCACCTGGTGCCCTCAGTATATATACCCCTCTCCCTCACTCAGTCTTGTTGGATCATTGTTTGTTGCATGTTCACAGCACAGTGTTTCAGTTTGGATGTTTCTGCTCGGATGTTTCAGGTTAGATGTTACTGATCTTGCGCCAGTTTTTGAAGTCCTGCTTTTGATCTGTTTCTGCCAAGTCACCCTTTTGCACCTGCCTGTTTTTTTTGCCAGTGATTTTTTGTTTCTCTTGTTTTCGTAAATAAAATCTGCTACCACTGAAGAAAAGCTCCACCATTTCATGCATTTGGGTCCTCACCACTTTTGCCTGCCAACCTCACCCCGGAACCTTGACACAGACAGTTTCCTGGGCCGACAGCTCTACGGTGGCATCGTGGAAGGAAGGCAGCAAAGAAAGGGACCCTCCAACATCGTTGAACTTGTCTGATATCAAGATACAGATGAGTAGGCCATTAAATTCCTGCAGCTGAAAAACAGAAGAAGTATACACAGAAGTATTAGTGTTATGATAAATAGGATAAAAGGTAATGTCCTTACCTTAAGCCCGGCGCACACGGGGAGGATTCGGTGCGCGCCGAATGCTCAGCACCATCCGCGCACGCTTATAGTACACGCGCACACGATGAGAATTCTGCTCACGTCTCGCTAGTAATTAGTTGATTTAATTTTAATGTTTTCTTATTTCCACAGCTTATTTCTGTGGAAATTTTAGGAATAATGAAAACAAAATGATGTAAAATGTGAATATAAATTTTTCAATTCACACAAAATAAAACATGGAGAAGTGAAACCCCAATACTACTAGTATTTT
>JAFBJS010058874.1:213366-236176 GCA_016785265.1 Paraplagusia blochii
TGTATAAGAGACAGTGGTCTCTCTGCCTAGTTTTGGTCAGAACACAAGCTGCTGTGTTATGGATGAGCTGCAGAATTCTCAGAGAACCAGCCGAGTATCAGGTTAATTAAGAATTGCGATAGTCCAGCCTAGAAGTAACAAAGGCATGACCAGCTGCATTTAGGAAAGGAAAGGAAAGCAAACTCCTTGTCATTGTGACATTGTGATTCACACCACTGCACACAACAAAATGCGAGCTCTGTATTTGACCCATCACCAAAGTGAACACTGGGCAGCTTTGAGCGCCCGGCGAGCTGTGAGTGGGGATGGTGCCATGCTCAGTGGACCTCAGTGGTAACTTGGCAGTAGGGGGATTCGAACCGGGGGTCTTGCGGACCCAGGTTCGCTTCCTTAACCATTTGGCCGCCAATTGCCCCGTGGAAGTATCTGCATAACATTCCTAACATTAAGTAGTCAGATTTAGAGATATTTTTTATTTGATTTAAAAGAAAGCTCCTGGTCAGAAATAACACCTAGGTTTTTTTAAGAGGTGTTGGCTGCAGAGGTTTACCTATCATCAGATGCTATTATGTCAGATATAGAGTCCCTCACATGTTTTGGGCCTAGGTCTAGTAACTCAGATTTATCTGAATTAAGCAACAAAAGTTTACGGGTCAACCAGGTCTTAATGTCATCTACGCAGGATTTAAGCCGTTGTAGATGATCCTGTTCACTAGCCTAATTGATAGATACAATTGATTGTCACCGGCCTAACAGTGGAAGTCAATTGAATGTTTCCTGATGACATCACCTAGTGAAAGCATATGGAGCAGGGGTGTCAAACTCAACTGGATTGAAAATTGGCAAGAAGTCACGAGCCAAACCTTATATAAATATATTAAGTAAATAACTATAAACGGGTTATTATTAGCATGGTGGGTATTATTAATTTGAACAATATGCTATCAGTCAGTTAAGTACCGCCGGAACTTCCAAGGGAGTGCCACTGATTCTAAGTAGGTTCTCCAGCCTCCTCAGTAAAATCTAGTGGTCGACTGTACCAAATGCTGTCTGTGAAGATTCTCATTAATCCAGGTCATGATATCCAAAAAGGGTTTTTTGTAAATGTGGTGGAGAATTGTGTATTATGAAGTGTTAGACGACAGTCATGTGCAGGGTCACTGTAGAATTGCAGAAAAGTTTAGTATCCACGGTATGTGAGACAACAGAGATTGGCACCTGGGTAACAGACACAAGGCACATTCCCAAGACCGATTAAGACACAACATAAACTGGGGCATAGATAGCAGTAAAAAAATGTATCCATGTCAATGTCAAAGCACAGGAGCACAACATTCTACATTTCAGAGGTTTGACGAATGTCTTGAATGTCATGTGATATGACTGTCGGAGAATGTCCAAAAAACTGTATAAGAAGAGCACGCCTGTATCAGTATTTGGGATTTGTTGGTGAGACTGCTGATGAGTTGAATCGTGTTGGACCTGCCATGGTCTGAAACCTTTTTGATACAATAAATCCCCAGAGACGGAGAAGTGTGTCCTGGCCTGCTTATTTGTAGACAATGCTTTCTACAATATAAGCAAGTGGACTTCATCTTGGAGTTGAAATATTTTTCATTCCATAACTGAGAAACTTCATCAGTTTCTGGTTGCTGTTGGAGGGAACTCTGGTAGTTATAATCCTCTAGTCTAGACCACTCCCTTCACCACCGGACAAAGGTAAGAAGAGTTGTTTTGGTCACACCTTCTTAGACAGAAACTGCTCTTGATGGATTTTTTTTGTCACATGTCTACATGTGAATGGAAGTGGTTGTTACACCCGTCTAGAGGAGACTCCTTTGCTCTGTACCAGATGCTGCACAACGATCTAACAATACCAGAACTAAGACAAAACCCTAGTCTGATGCCACCAGAAGGTCATTAGTGATTCTAGCCAGAGCGGTGCTATGATTAACCCTTAAGCATGTCTGAAAGGTCTCAAATAGATTATTGCAAAAGGAGGAATCAGAGAGCTGGTCAGCAATAACCCTCTCTAAGATAAGAGATCTCTAAGAGATAAAAACCAGAGTGGATATAGGCCTATAATTAGGGCCTCTGGGTCGAGGGAGGGTTTCTTAAAGAGTGGTTTAATGACGGCAACCTTGAGATTTAGGGGGACATAAATACATTTATAATATCTAATATGGATGTGCCAATTGAGGGAAACACCCCCTCAAGGAGCCTAGGGTCTAAACTGCTGGCTGAGGGGATCATGGCAGTCAGCTGACTTAAGTCGATTGGGGCAAATTTGATGAGGGATATGTCTGGTTTACCAGCTATCTCCTGCACCACAGCATCAGAATGTAGAATAGCTGCAGTTGAGGCAGTGGATTTCAGATCTATACCAAGGATCCGTACTCCTCTGAATTAAAGTTCTATTTATGATTAGGGCAATATAATTTAAAGTATTATGGAGGGGAGCAGCAATACTGTCGACCAGAGAATCAAAATCAGGTTTAATCCACCAGCTGAAAGGTTGCCAGTGAGGTATTCTGAGCATAGTGCTGTTCCAACCCACATAACTTCCAGTGGGATCACCACCCACATGCATGCTCACAGTATGGTACTGTGTGATTTGGGTGGCAGTTGTGCAGACTGCACCTCCTCTTTGTCTTGGTCCTGATAGCTTCACCGCTAGCATTCTTCTACTAATATAATCACTGTCCCTCCTCTGAACATGTCCAAACCTTTCTGTCTGTTGTCCTTCTAATCGCCCTACTCTTAAACTAAAGCAAACAAGAAGGAGCTCCTGGCTGATCCTTGATGATGTCTCACCTCCACCTTAAAGTCTTCTGTCCTTCCAACAGCACACCTTCACTGTTGTACTGGTCTCATACATATCCTGCACCAATCTAACATATTTCTCTGCCACACTTGATTTCCTAATATAAAACCACGATTCCTCAAGGAACCCTGTTATAGATCTTTTCTAAATCTACAAACACACATTGTAGCTCTGACTTTCTCTGTACTCCTCAGCATAAAACCATATTGTTGTTTGCAAATTTCTACCTCTTACCTCAACCCAGCCTCAAATACTCTCCCAAATCCTCATCGAATGACTCATTAACTTTATCCCTCTGTAATTGTTACAACTCTGTACAATACCCTTCTTGTAAGGTGGCACAATAACACTTTTCCTCCACTCACCTGGCATCTTGTGTTCCTCTAAAATTATATTGAACAACCTAGTCAAAAAAATTACCGCTAATTCTCCTAAGCACACCAAGCTTCCACTCTTCATCCTCTTCATGGCTTTACTAACTCCTCCCTTTTAAATATGATGTACCTTCTTCCTTTTCAAATTTGGCTCCTTATTCCGACGCTCCCTATCAATTTTCTCATTCAACAACTCCCCAATACGCGCTTGCTTCATTTAGGGGAGGGGCCAGAATTCTGACGGCTGAAGCCTTGCTGCCAGGCAGTATCACATGACTGTTTGGAAAAGTGGTTCAGAAGAGATGAAGCCTCATGAGGCTTTGAACCACTTGGGTTCATGTCTCGAAGCGTCATGTGCTCATGACACCACCTAACTGTGATAGAGTAAATAATAATTATTATTATTATAACTATATTAATCTCTAGGGAGTATCCTTCAGGAAATTATGCCTCTACATTTAACCCCTCACCTGGGGAGCAGTTTTAGGGGGACCGTACTCATGGCTCATCAGCTATAATTTGGCAGTACGGGGAGTTAGTTTGGAGAGTAGTTAGTAGTTAGTTTGGAGATAGTTTGTCAAGTTTAGGAGAAAAATATTATATGACCTGCAATAATATTATTTTTGGAATCAATGCATCACACATTATGTGCTTCAGATAGAGTTGCCTGTGGTTATTACTTGGCCAGTAGGTGGTGTCATGAGCACATGAAGCATCGAGCCATGAACCATTTCTCAAATTACTTTGTTTGTATTATCATTATGCTTTCTTTCTTTTTCATGCAATACTTGCTGTTGCCTAGTAGATGACACCAGAAAGGCTTTAAGAAATTTAGAATTTATGTCTTATACATTAGTTTTACCTGCTATTCATGTTAATTCTATACAAGTTCCATCTTTCTGCTCTTGACTCGGCCCCTTTCCCTAATTCTGGGACCCAATGTGGCCCGCGTGTCAAAAGGTTTGCCCACCTCTGGTCTAACCTCTCATACAACCACTCATATGCCTTTTCCCTCTTCACCCCCCTTGCCCATCTCTTCCTCGCTGATCTCTTTCTCTGAACACTCTCCTAAACCTCAGTCTCACCAGGACTCTTTTTCTTCCTTCCTCTGTCTAGAGGTCATAGCTAGCACCTTCCTACCTGTCTCCCTAATCACTCTAGCTGTGGTATCCCAATAATCAGAGTGTGGCAGTTGGTGGCCTAATGGTTAAGGAAGCGGACCTGGGTCCATAAGGCCCCTGGTTCGAATCCCCTACCGCCAAGTTACCACTGAGGTCCACTGAGCATGGCACCGTCCCCACTCACAGCTCCCCAGGCGCTCAAAGCTGCCCACTGTTCACTTTGGTGATGGATTAAATACAGAGGTCGTGTGCAGTGGTGTGAATCACGTCACAATGACAAGGAGTTTGCTATCCTTTCCTAATCTGGGAATTCCCCACCACAGCCCAGAACTGCCCTCACTTCCTTTTCAAAGTCTTCATAACATTCCTCATTCCTTAACTTCCACCACTTCATCTACTGCTCAGTTCACCCCTGTTTCTCTTTCTCTGTTCTCACCTTTTGTCAACTTACACACTGCCATCCTATGCTGTTTGGCACCATGCCACCACCTTACAATCTCCAATCTCCCACAGATTGACTCTTCTACACAGAATATAATCTACTTTTGTGGGCCTGCCTCCAGACTTAATGGTAATAATACATCAGTTTTTTATAGCACGTTCCATGTTACTCAAAGACAATTTGCATATGCAAGTAGACACACACTCACACAAAAACATTGGGAGTCGGTGGGGAGGTCAATTGTAAAGTGCAATTTTAAATAAATGGGTCTTTAGATGGCTCTTGAAGGAGGATAGAGAGTCCGAGTTGCGGATGTACAGAGGCAGGGAGTTCCAGAGGGTGGGGGCAACGATGGCGAAAGCTCTCTATCCAATTGTGTGGAGTGGAGGAGTTCAGACAGGGGTAAAGATAAAGTTTGTCTCGGGCCTGGTAAGTTAGGAGCAGGATCTTAAAGTGTATTCGTTGTCTGATGGGGAGCCAGTGAAGTTTACAGAGTACAAGGGTGATGTGTTCTCTCGATGGGGAGTGAGAGAGCAACCGGGCAGCAGAGTTCTGAATGTATTGCAGTTTCTGAAGAGCAGCGGTGGGGAGGCCATACAGCATACTGTTGTAGTACTTGACTGTAGAGGTGATGAGAGCATGAATTAATGTCTCTGCTGCTTGGGTGGAAAGGGCAGGTCGCAGGCGTGCTATATTGTGTAGAAAATAAGGATGTTTTAGTGACGTGGTTAATGTGGGATACGAAGGACAGCCAAGGTTCATGTATATTCCAATGTTTCTGATGAGGGTGGAGGGAGTGACAGAGTGGCTATCAATACTAGGTGAGAAGTTTTGACACGTGGGGAGGGTGGCAGGGGAAATGGTTTTGGTGGCAATGTAAAGCTGTGTATCATCAGCATAGCAGCGGAATTGAAGGCTATGGCGCCGGATGATGTGTCCAAGTGGAAGCATGCACAGGATGAAGAGAATGGGGCCCAGGACTGAACCTTGAGGAACTCCATGTGCAATGGGGGTGATGTGTGATTTAAGTTGGTTGATGCTGATATAGTGGAATCTAACAGATAGGTAAGACTTGAACCAAGGTCAGCTTTATTGTCAATACCTTTACATGTACAGAACATACAAGGTTATCGAAATTGCGTTCCCCTCTATCTTGTGCACAGACAAGACACAGCTTTACAATACTGTCTGCCATATTGTGGTCTGCAATCAGAATAGTTATTGCAAATAGATGGGTAGTGTGCATTACAGTTGAACAGATGAGTAGAATAGGAGTTTACAGTCATGTCAAAATAGATACTAACATAAAATAAATAATCAGTAGAAAATGAGGTAAAATAGTGCATTGCATGCAATAGTGCAGGTGGTGGTTGTGCAAAAGAGGTCATAGGTACAGGTACAGATGGTTATAGTGCAAGAAAAAGTGCAAATAAACTGTTACAGATTGAGGGAGATGGACTAGTTAAGTTAGGGTGCTCTGTGTGTGCATGCTTGCGTTTTGTGGGGATGAGTTTAAGTGAAAAACAGATTGGAATGTTTCGTATAGGATATTTGGGATCTTGAATGTCACCCTGCGCTCCTTTCTCTTGAAATAGGTGTTTACCACGGCCATTTCGATTCCCCTAGCAAAATCTACCACTGACTGTCCTTTTCTAGTGTCTATACCTAACTGGCCCATGACTTCCTTATCACCTCTGTTCCCTTCCCCTACATGGCCATTGAAATCTGCTCTGATCACCACCGTCTCTCCCCTGGGGATGCTCTCCAAAACAAAATCCTGCTCATTCCAAAGTTTCTCCTATTCTACTAACTCACAAAAAGCGGAGCATGCCCACTGACGACATCATTCAACATCACTCCTTTTTTTTTAACCCTCACACACATCAACATGTCTGACACTTTTTTCATATCCACCACATTTCTAGCATACTCAATATTATTGACCCAAGATGGCACTGCAGATGGCTGCCTCGGCAGAGCGCCCACTTAGGATTTATTTAATTATGTCTTTTTTCTATGTGCTTGGTTAAGCAAACCAGTTCACTTTCTGTCGAGATGAATATAAATGTCAGGGATTCTACACTGGACTTTTTGCTGACATTTTCCTCAAACCCAATAGGTTTTTTGGATCTTCTGGTTGGAGGAGTGGCTACTCTTCAGGTGTTGTAGAGGAGACACAGACACACTGGTGTCCATGTTAGGTTTCGACAGCACAGACACCAGACTCCACTCCCATCTGTCTACTGTCTGCTTCCTGCCCAACAAGATGGACAGGCTTCTTCTCCTCAATGAGAAATACATGGATTTTGCAAACTCCTCTGCTTTGTGCTTTGCTGAGACTCAGTGAAGCTCTTCCTGACATGACACTACATCTTCCTGAATTCTCCCTCACCCGTGCAGGCCGCGACACAGAGGTATCAGGAAAATCAAAAGGTGTTGAAATATGCCTTTACGTTAATGGAGGTTGGAGTCATGTTCAATCACCATGACTGGTGTTTACATCCCTCCCCATGGCAACGTGAACGAGGCGCTGTAGACTCTGGCAGAGCATGTAAACAGCTCATGTGTTAGTCAGCAAGCCCAGTATAGCCCAGCGAAGCAAGGAGAGCAGCGTAATGTAAGCAGAACAGCAGTTGCCGAAGGCAAGCGGCAAAGTAGAACAACACAAAGCAAACTTGAGAACAAGGTGGAAGTTAAAGCAGGGCAAAACAGCAGTGTCTAGTTAGCTGTCAGTTCCTTCAGTGCTAGTCCGATCAGGCAGACCCACATAGGATAACCCTAGGGCGTGAACATCTCAAACAAGCCTGAGCCCAGTCTAGAAGAGTATGACACCAAAGAGCCTCTGCCATATTGCAGAAGTGGACGTAACGGATGCCAGAAAGTAACGTGACCCAGCCCAGTGAACAAGAGAATGGTCAATACTGTGGTTTGAGACAAAACCTCAGAGCAGATCCAAAAAGATGGATCTGCTCTGACTGAGGTTGGGAGTCTACCGTGAGATGAAAAACTGTGCGGTGCTTTGTCTGATAGAAATCTGGCTTCAGGACAACATGCCAGACTCAACTTTTAGACATCGACGGAGGTAATGTACAGGGCAGACCTCAAACTGCAGTTGGGAAAAACAGTTGGAGGAGGACTGTGCGTCTACATCAGGTTGGTGTACTAACAGCACCTTGATGAGCAGTCACTTCTCAGAGGCCATTGAACATATCATCATCAAGTGCCGGCCACACTACCTCCCATGTGAGTTTACGGCAGTGTTTGTGATGGCTGTTTACATCCCACTGTATGTTAAAGGCACTAAAGCCACCAAAATGCTAACTGAGCTGCACAACATCAGCTCGCTGCTGAACAAGCACCCGGAGGCATTTTACGTGGTTGCAGGGAATTTCAACCACGTAAACCTGACAGACTAAATTCCACCAACATGTCGACATGTCGTCCTACATGGGGTACAACACATTGTGCAGGAACAGGAAGAACGCATACAGAGCCCACCCCCAAATCCCCACTCCCACCTGGATTTGTCCAACCATCTCTCTATCATGCTGGTGCCCGTCTATAGATCCCTGCTTAAAACGCCAGAAACCAAATGAATGAATGAAATTATTGCTATTTTGGGCCACAATTAAGGTTACAAAACAATAGGTTTCATCTCCACAGCGCCTATAAAGGCTCAGCCATTTGCACTGCCGTGGACGACATCTGCTGCCATTAGTATGGCAGGTTGGTTTGTAAATTGTCATTTGAAAAACTGGCCATCGTTATAGCCTATGTAATATTTTTGCAGAAATCAAATTTGAAAGCGACATGTTAATTCAAACTATTGAGAGATGGACATTGCTGTGGCACCCCCTGAAAAATGGGTTAAGCCAAAAGAAGATGTTAGATCAAACTATCTCATGGTCATTTTTTAATACATTCAGTATGTAACCTAAAACCAAGTTTAAGATTGTAGGACGAAGCGGCTGCAAAAGAGGGAAAAAAAAACAAAAAAAACCACCCGGACGCCCCCTTGCTAGTGCTCTCCTCCAGGAAGTGGCTTGGGAAAAGATGCTCCGCAAGCCCCTTTGCTGTCCACATTACTGTGTGACAAAAAATAGACACAAGTCTATGCTTTGCCAACACCAAGGCATGAGCAGCTTCAAGTTCTGCTAAACAAGAAGAGGGCGTTTGCATCAGGGAACAGTGAGGAACTTAAAGGAGTCCAGCGGGAGCACAAGCAGGAGATCAGAAAGGCCAAAAACATCTATAAAAGAAAACTGGAGGAGCAGCTGGGACAAATGCCACACGTTTTTTTCATTGCTTTTTGTTTAGTGCTGGTTTTTGGTCACTGATTTGACCATGGAGGAAAAGGGGTCAAATTTTGCAGAAGGATGGTGCTCCATCCCATAGTTCGAGCTCTACAACAAAGAAGATCAAGGTGCTTCAGGACTGGCCAGCCCAGTCACCAGACATGAACATCATTGAGCTGGAGTAGAATGAAAGAGGAAGCATGGAAGATTAAACCAAAGAACCTTGATGAACTCTGGGAGGCATGTAAGACTGCTTTTTTTTTTTTGCTATTCCCGATGACTTCATCAATAAATTGTATGAATCATTGCCTAACCGCATGGATGCAGTTCTTCAGGCTCACGGAAGTCACACAAGATATTAAATTATTAACTTCTGTATTTGAATGAAATCTTTTTTTCAGTTTTCACATAATTCTATGTAGGCGTCAAAACTTTTGTCCTGCCAAAATCTGACCATTCTGTGTTCATTAAATGATCAATCTGTCTTCAGTTAACTTTTTTTTTTGTTAATTATGAACATAATTTGGGAGGTTTTTAGCTTTCATATGAAACATTTATAAAAACAATGGATTAATTTAAAGTCAAGTTACACGCTGTTGTTTCTACGAAATGGATAGGCGACAAGACTTTTGTCCAGCATTGTAGATTAGATGGGAAGAGAAATGGAGTAAGGGTGATCATCTGGGAAAATGATGCAAGTAATGTGGTGGATGTGAAGCGAGTGTCAGACAGGTGGATGTGTGTGAAGGTAGAAATAGAAGGAGTGATGTTGAATGTTGTCAGTGGTTATGCTCCACAGATAGGCTGTGAGTTGGCAGAAAAGGAGAAGTTTTGGAATGAACTGGACTTGGTTGTAGAGAGCATCCCCAGGGGAGAGAGAGTGGTGATTGGAGCATACTTTAATGGCCATGTAGGAGAAGGGAACAGAGGGGATGAGGAAGTGATGGGTCAGTTTGGAGTTAGGGATAGAAATTTGGAAGGAGAGGAACAACGGGTGACAATAAAGAGTGGAGGCAGGTCCACTCAAGTAGATTACATTCTCTGTAGCCCCCACCTTACAGTCATAACTTTTGGAGATGTGACTGTACGGTGGGGGCAGGTGAGAGTGTGGCCAAACAACATAGGATGGCAGTGTGCAAGCTGAAAATGGAGGTGAGAAGAAGGAAGAAGTTGAAGACAGAGAAGATCAAGTGGAGGAAGTTAAGGAAAGAGGAATGTTGTGAAGTCTTTGGAGAAGAAGTCAGAAGAGTTCTGGGCTGTGTTTGGGAATTCCCAGATTATTGGGAGACCACAGCTAGAGTCTTTAGGGAGACAGCTAAGAAGGTGCTAGGTGTTTCCTTTGGACAGAGAAAGGAGGACAAAGAGACCTGGTGGTGGAGTGATGAGGTTCAGGTGAGTGTCCAGAGGAAGAGATTAGCAAAGAAGAGATGGGATAGTGATAGAGGTTAGACACAAAGAAAGGAGAAAAAAAGTTATACAGATTGAGGCAGATAAATCAATCTGGGAAGATGTGCAGCAGGTGAGATTAATTGAGGACAGAGATAGAAATGTCATTACCAGTGAGGAAGGTGTGCCGGGAAGATGGAGGAAGTACTTTGAGGAGTGTTAAATGAGGTAAATGATAGGTAGTGTAGAAATGAGGAGCCAGCTCCCAACGGGGAGAAGGTAGATCAGATTAGAAAGGAAGTTACAAAAGCTCTGAAGAGGATGAAGAGTGGAAAGGCAGTCGGTCTCGATGACATACCAGTGGAGGTATGGAAGTGCTTAGGGGAAGAAGCGGCTAGTTTTCTCACTCGGCTCTTTAATAGATCTTTAAGAGACAGACAAGATGCCTGATGAGTGGAGGAAAAGTGTTCTTGTGCCAATTTACAAGAAGGGTGATGTGCAGAGTTGTAGCAATTACAGAGGGATAGAGGGGAAGTTGATGAGCTATACCATGAAGATTTGGGGAACAGATGTTTGCAGTAGGTTGAGGGAAGAGGTAGAGATTTGCGAACAACAGTATGGTTTTATGCTGAAAAAGAGTACCACGGCATTGTCTTTTTGTGGATTTAGAAACGGCCTATGACAGGGTGTCAAGGGAGGAACTGTGGTTTTGTATGAGGGAGTCAGGGTGGCAGAGAAGTATGTTAGACTGATGAAGGATATGTATGAGAACAGCACAACTGTGGTGGGGTGTGCTGTTAGAAGGACAAAGGACTGTAAGGTGGAGGTGGGACTTCATCAAGGATCTGCCCTGAGCCACTTTTTGTTTGCTCTGGCGATGGACAGGTTGACAGATTAGGTCAGACAGGAGTCTCCATGGACAATGATGTTTGCAGATGATGATCTGCAGTGAGAGCAGACAACAGCTAGAAGAGAACCTAGAGAGGTGGAGGTTTGCACTGGAGAGAAGAGGAACCAAGGCCAGTCGTAGCAAGACCGAGTACATGTGTGTGAATAAAATGGGGAACAGTGGAATGGTGAGATTACAAGGAGCAGAGGTGGTAAAGGTGGAAGAGTTTAGATACTTAGGCTCAACTGTTGAGAGCAGATGAGACTGTGGAAGAGATGTAAAGGATAGACAGGCAGGATGGAACAACTGGAAAAAGGTCTCTGGAGTGATATGTGATAGAAGAGTGTCAGCTAAGGTGAAGGGAAAGGTTTACAGGACAGTTGCAAGACCAGCCATGATGTATGGACTAGAAACACTAGGAATAGCTAGAAGACAAGAGGCAGAGCTGGAGGTGGCAGAGTTAAATACGCTGAGATTTTCTTTGGGCGTGACAAGGATGGACAGGATCAGGAACGAGGTAATCAGGTGGACAACACAGACAGGAAGGTCTGGAGAAAAAGCTAGAGAAGCCAGATTAAGATGGTTTGGTCATGTTCAGAGGAGGGTCAGTGGATATATTGGGAGAATAATGCTGGACATGGAGCTACCAGGTAAGAGACGAAGAGGAAGGCCAAAGAGGAGATTTATGGATTGGACATGGAGGTGGTTGGAGTTGGAGGAGTTGAGGATGCGGAGGACAGGGTTAGATGGAAATTGTTGACCTTAAAAAGCACAAAGTCAGGCAAAAGCACACGTCTGAATTAAATATTTTAAAGGCAATCCAGCCAGTGATGTGAGGGCACTGCACAGGATATTCAGCAGGAATAAAATAAAAGATTGTGCTTCAGCTAATTGTCTCACTCAGGGAAAGAAAATGACTCCTGTAAAGTGTAGATTTCCTTTGATCTTTTTCTGTCAATTATCATTTGAACGTGAGTGTATTTTATTTTTTTTTTTAATTGAGAACAGTCTGTTAGTAACATGTGTCTTGGTTGTGTTTAAAAGCAATCTTCTAGAGTAGGCCTGTCCTAGGCTTGGTTCACACTGCGCCCTGAAACGACCCATATCCGATTTGTTCAGAAATCCGATTTTTTTTCTTAGGTCGTTCACATTTCCCACTTATCTGTGTTATGCGATCTCCAATATGAACGGGAAACGACTCAAATGTTTCCTGCATGCAGAAAATGACAGGTATAAGCGCGTCTACTTAATACATAAACAAAGCGGGAGCAAGTTTGCAAAGTTGTAAAGCAAGGAGATGAGACAGTGCCTTGCGATGTGGTTTCTGTGGCGGTGGTGGATCACAGTCAACAACCTGGTATTGTAGAATAGATTAAGCAGGAGGGTAAGGGCTTTGGTCCTGGCACTGTGTGGGGCAATAAAAACGCAGTGTAAACATGTGCCACGCTGCCTCAGCTGCTGCAGCTCTTCCTGAATTCTGATGGAAACTAGATGTCAGTTGGGTGACAAATGTGTCCATGTATCTCACGTGGGTTTATGCAATGATTGGCTGTCCGAGTGCTTCGGGGCAATTTTTCTTCTTCTTTTTTTCTTTGTCCTAAACCATATGCACTCAGATCCTTTGCGTTTATGCTCCTCTTATCTACATAATTAGGCACATCAGTTCCACTGTCAAAATGTTAGGCCATGCAATTACTAGTCATGTCTTCCACCCATGTGATGTGAAACCTTCTAATGTTTGTATCAGTAATTCCATTGCTATTGCTCTGACTGAAATTCTGCATTTTTGTTCTTTTTCTTTAATCCCCATTCAGATATATTTACAGGTATTATATATTACTCTTTAGAATAATTATGTAAGACCGCGGCACACTGACAGGCTGTTGACTTGTTTATTCCGCTTCTAGTTTGTGATACAAGCTAACCGGGCTAAGGTGAGCCTCGCTACTGAGAGCGTACTAGTCCAAAATACATGACAACAGGGAGCTTATAAAGGACTTTCTAGATTGTTCATGTAGTCCTCAGTCACATTAAACAACTACTGGTGTTCTTAAAACAACACAACAAAGTAAAACATATTTCCTACTCAGCTCTATTCGCTGTTGTTGTTTTAGCTCTTTGTCTGCACCTCTCTGCGGACTATCACATCTCCTGTTCACCAAAACAGCGCTGCCAGCACAAAACTAAAAGTGGCAGTTTTTTTTTTTTTTTACCTCTGTGAACAAAACTCGATGCCAAAACCACACTGCGGATTTGATGTGTGGATTGTAAATGCCTGCAGCCAAAAAGGGAAGCTTCGAGGATCATTAACAGGCTGTCACTAAATGGCAAAATGTTTCTACATCCACCACTAAAGAGTAGCAACTTAAAGAGTGAACATGGTTTATATCAGGGGTATTCAACTAAAACGGCAAGAGGTCCAGTCAGAAAAAAAAAATTATTCAAATAAAGGTCTGGAACATCATGTCCAACTTGATTGTTATATGTTGTAGTAGTATTAACATCTTTAAATAAAGCTCTTAACTTAAGAGAAATAAGGTGTAGCAACAGTTTATATCATTTTTCTTTAACACACTTTGTCAGAACAATCTCAACCACTTTAACAATACAAATCATAATGAACAATTAACAATTAAACACTTTCAGTTTCTCTAAACCCGCTTCCCTTGTCTCCCTTGACTCTCACTCTCTCCATGTCTGCGTCTGTTTCTCTCCCTCTCACTCTGCCTGCCGCTGTCAACTGCCGAGAATGCTGAGAGTGGGATAATTTCAACTGTACACGATTGGTCAGTTTATTTCCTGATACTGGCGCAGCTTTTCCTGTGTTTATAATGGCGTTGGTCGTAAAGACCGAAAAAGCTGCGCACCTTAAAACTGTCCCGTTAAATTAATCTTCCGTATAAATAGATTATAGATCCGGGTCCGTACAGGATTACCCTTGGGTCCGGACACGGACCGCGGTCCACCACTTAGTGACCTCTGGTTTATATAATTGCATGTTGTGTTTTGGAAAAATTATAAAAAGTTAAAATAAATAAATAAAGAGTTGTTTAAGAGAAAGTTCAGTTTAGTCTCCGGTAAATCTCCTTAAACACTAGAGCAGGGTCACATCCATCAAAAAGCGTGTTAGAAAGAAAACACTAAACATACAGTATATGACACACTGGGATATAATGTAAACCGTAATTTTCTGAGGGATACTCCTGAGGGATTAATAAAGTTATATCTATGTATCTATCTATCTATAAGGTTTTATTTTCTTTCATACAAATTGAATAACAATTGATTAATCAGTAAAGACAATTTTACTCAATACCCTAAAACAGTTGTCTTTATTAAGAAGCTAAAACATTTAACAACTTCCCAATCCCATTACTCATTGCAATCCTTGGCATTGCATATGTAGTATATGTTGTGCTAAATGTAGTCAGCATCAGTTCCAACTCTCTAATTTCATGCACTTAATAATTTTATCCGAGCCCCCCTACAATTGTCCCTGCGACAGCAATGTTAACACAATTATTATCTGTTATGCACTGTAGAGTGCTATGTACTGTTACTGTTGGTGTACTGAAAATAAAGGACTGTAGCTGTGCCACTGAATGTACCAGCCAGTGGCGAGACTGTGAAACATTCTGTTGTTATGTCTAATGTGCATACCAGAAATATTGTATCTGTCAGCCTATATATATATATATATATGTATATATATATATGTTTATATATTTTATATATTTTATATTTTTTTATCCAATTTGATATGTGTTCAGTAGCTGCTTTCATTTGTCAAGTATAGAAAGTGCCCTCTTTTGACCATAGAGGATATGCTTTTGTTTTTTATATGAAAGTGTTTTGGAATATTAATCACTGGGAAAATAAATTGACCGATAAATCTGTTGCAATGACTATGATATATTGTAATCCACAGTTATGGTACTGTCTTGCTTTTAAAATAAATACTTTTAATGCATTTATCTCTTTTCAACTCAACTCAATTAATTTAGAGTGCCAAATCATAGCAACATCTATCTCAGGGCAATGCCCCCTTGCCCCTGTAGACCCTCGCACTGGCTGAGGAACAACTCCCAAAAAACCCAGGCAGAAAAAAAGGAAAAAAAAAAAAACCACGGCGATCAACAGTGGAGGGGATCCTCACCCAGGACGGACAGGCGGGCAGGCAAAACCGTGGCAGTATAACAGAAGCTAATTATTATAAATAGTAAATTAAAAGGTCCAATTATAAGTTAAGGAAATATAGATTGAGAAGTCCATTTGGAGTCCATCTGCTCCAGGTCTAGTCCAGCAAACTCCTGATTGAATGTTGGTGGTGAGGTGGTATGAGTCCAGTGGCTGCCCATGGCAATCAGGTTCTGGGGAAAGAATAAAGACTCTGGGGACGCGAAGTCCCCGGCAACGGGTGTTAATGGGGAGTAAATAAGTAAAAGGAAGGAGAAAGAGATAGGGGACAGTGATAGGAAATAAATAAATAAATAAATAAGGAAAAGGAAGGAGAGAGAGAGATAGAGGACAGTGATAGGGGAGGAAGTATATGCCACAAGACCCCTGGTGGTTTTTAACTTACAGCAGCATATCTAGAACCGAAGGTCCATCCGTAGTCCTCATCATCTGTAGGCCACTATAGGCGCTGTTGAAAAGAAAAGTTTTTAGCCTTCTTTTAAAAGTAGAAACTGTGTCGGCCTCCCACTGGCTGGTGGTTCCACAATAGAGGGGCCTGATAGCAAAAAGCTTTGGCTCCAAATCTAGCTTTAGAGATTCATGGAACCACAAGAAGACCTGCTCCTAAAGAACGAAGAGTTCTAGTGGGTTGATAGGGTTGTATCAACTGCATAGGAGGGTGCCAGCCCATGGAGGGCCTTAAAGGTAAGCAATAGGATTTTAAAGTGGATCCTAAATTGTAGTGGTAGCCAATGAAGAGAGGCGAGGTCCGGGGAGATATGGTCTCTCTGCCTGGTTTTGGTTAGAACACGAGCTGCTGTGTTCTGGATAAGCTTTAGAGATCTCAGGGACCTGGTTGGGCATCCGGCTAATAAAGAGTTACAGTAGTCCAGCCTAGAGGTTACAAATGCATGGACCAACTTCTCAGCTGCCTCCAGGGGGAGTATTTGCCTGACTTTCCTAATATTACGAAGATGAAAGTAGGCAGGCTTGGAAATATTTTAAATATGTGCGCTAAAGGAAAGGTCCTGACCAAAAAGGACACCTAGGTTTTTTTACAGAAGTGTTGGAGGCAGTGGTTAAACTATTATCAGCTGCCATCATGTCAGCTACAGAGTCCCTTACCTGCCTAAGATCAATAACTCATTTTTATCTGAATTTAGCATTAAGAGGTTATGGGTCATCCAGTTCTTAATGTCATCTATACAGGATTTAAGCCGCAGTAGATTATCATGCTCGTCAGCCTTAAATGATAAATACAATTGAGTGTCATCAGCATAACAGTGAAAGTCAATTGAATGTTTTCTGACGACATCACCCAGTGGGAGCATATAAAGGGTGAACAAGATTGGACCTAGCACTGATCCCTGTAAGACAACAAGGCTGACTTTGGTGCGGGGGGACTGTTTATTATCAATCTGGACAAACTGGTATTGTTCAGTTAAGTATGACCGAAACCTGATGGCCATGGGCAGCCTGGAGTTGCTCCTGGTGCGAGGGTCTATAATGGCAGCGGGTCATTGTTGTCTTTTTGTATATTTATTGTTATTTCTTTTCTTTTTTTTATTTGTATGTAACTGTGTGTTAAGTGCTCTGAGATAGCTGTTGCTATGATTTGGCACTCTAAATAATTATAGTTGAGTTGAGTTGAGTTCGGTGACAACATATCACCAAGAAAGGCTGTTTTTTGCAGCAGTAAATTGTCATGGCACAGTTTGGAAAATGATGCATTTTTCAAAATTGCTATATATGATCAAAAACCTCAAAAGTGGTAAAAGAGTTTATGTAATTCACATAAAACACCTCTGATTATGTAGATTATGATTATAACATTCTAACACTATTATACCATGGGCTTTAGGTTTTCTTTATCTGTAGTGCAGAATGTTGGTGCATTGATGCAGTGTTATGGTGAAATTCTAAGAATGATTACCCAATGCCAAATCCGAATAAGCGAAAACATGGGACATCACATTAGCCCACTGCTGCAGGAGATCTGATCAGCATTCTCCCAGTTGGACAGACGTCTGACAAATAATGACTCGTTAATGTGTGTGTAGGTATATGATAAAAAATAAAAATAAATAAAAATCTGAATCAGAACAAGGGATTTTGCTGGTGAAAGTACAGATGAGAGCTGTTGTTGGACCTCCTACTGTCAGAAATATTTATAGCAATAAATCCCCTAAGACAGAGAAGTGTGTTGTACTTTTCTTTATTTGTACTTAATTTTGCAATAAATCATTGTGGTACTGTATTGCCTCTGGTGAACTAGAAAATGTCCCCATTTCTCTTATGTGAAGCATTCAAAATTCCACATCAGTGTCATTTTTTCATCAGAATTTCAAATAGAAACTACATTTTCAGAAGCGCAGGGCCAAGTGATCACAGATGCACCACATGTTTGGCAGCACGGGTTTTCTTTCTGTTGTACACTGCTGGGATTTACCATCAGCTAAAGATACCCATCTTACCTCATACATGGCACGTTTACACTTCATGAGCACAAAAATTGCATTATAACCCGTCTGTCACTCATCTGCAATGATGTAATGATCACCTTCACACTGAAAGAACATAAAGACTTGCTGTCAGTCACGCCTAGCACAGAATGAAGATATACCCCCCTTACTCTCAGCTTTTTCTAAAAAAATGTGACAGCAATCATCCTCAGCTGTTAGTTGGAATGAAGAAGAGATGTCATAAAGCTAGACAGGATGGCTGAGAGAGTGGAATGTGGTGTGCCATGGCTCTCTGGAGGATAAAATGTTCACACAGCATCTTTTCCTCTGCACTAAACAGAGATAACTCAACAAGATTAAACTTGCTAACCAATCTATAATTATTGTTCTGTGTCTAGATTGCACTTGGGGCATGTGAGGTTCAAGC
This sequence comes from Paraplagusia blochii, assembly GCA_016785265.1. Taxonomy (NCBI): domain Eukaryota; kingdom Metazoa; phylum Chordata; class Actinopteri; order Pleuronectiformes; family Cynoglossidae; genus Paraplagusia; species Paraplagusia blochii. Next base: position 231,763 of record JAFBJS010058874.1, read on the forward strand.
TGTTTTAAAACTGAACTAAATTAATGATTAACATATGCATGTGAAGAAATGTCTTGAGTTTTTCCTCCACAACTAGAGGCATCAGTCTTTTACAGCTCTGATCTATCTGTATTGCATTTTAACACTTTTAGCTAAGTTGGAACAGAAACATAATAAATAGGGATGTCCAATATAACATTTACCGATACAGATCTTAACCGATATTGCACAAACACTTCATTCCAGATATCGATATTAACCGATACCAATATATGCAGGACATTTCGCCTGAATTATTGTGATACCAGACTATAGGCCGTATACATAACTGTGTACAACATAAAACACTACCTCAATATGAGTTAGTTATAAGTAAGTTAGAACAATGACACATGTATTTTTTACCATTTTGTCTGAAACAGTCCTATGATTCTTTGTGCAGTAAAAAGCCCTCTTTAATGAGAGAAAAATAATAAAATAAATAAATAAATAAGCATCGTTACAATGTAAATAATTCCTTTCGTTGAGGACAAGAGTGACTACACCGAACGTCATAAATATAGTAACGTAAATATATTAACTTGTCTGTGTTATTATTTAAGGATTCTGTTTATTGAGGTTAAGAACGATTGGATCAATTGCTTATGGACGTGGTGAGTGTGCAAAATACTTTAAAGGTCTTGTCCAAAAAATCTAATAATAATTCTTCTGACTGTCAGTATAAAAAACAAAAAAAAATAAAACAAAGTAAAATAATAAAATAATGATAAAATACAAATCTAATGTATCACATATTATTTTACCATATACATTAATTTTACTGCTCTTCGCATAAGGAAGGTAATATTCTCCAGTTTGTTTTGTTTTTCTTTTAGCTGTAATCCAAAGAGAAAATGAAAGGGTAAGCTGTTGGCAGCTTTAGCAAATACAATGACTGGAGTCTGTAAATGCACTCTGTATTCCTCTGCAATTATACCCAGACACATGTACCATGTCCTACATAAGTGGTATTTCATGTAAAGTCTCAGCAAAAGCCTAAAATATGTCTTTGATCTTTAATGATGACACTTAAATTAAGATATTGTCCGTGGATTCAATTTAGGGTGTACTTACAAATATTCACAGTGAAGATGACCTTAGAGTACATTTGTGATCTCACTTAATTTAAAGTCATGTAAAAAGCTGCAGTTTTACCACAGAGCCCTGACACAATAGACAGTCTGGAGGTCATCTTGTCACTAATCGAAAAAGGAAAATACGAGACGGGAAACACAATCTTGAATTATTACAGTTTTGAAGTGAGGTCTATAATTTAAAACACAAATAAATGACATGCGAGACAAACCATCTACAAAGTGACCTCTAAACTAAGAACAGACTCCCCAAAACCAGCTTTCACATATATATGCATTTTTTCTATTTCAGCAACATGGACATTTTCTCTTTTTTCCCAAGACAAAGAAAACAGACTAAAGACAGTATTGTAAAGACTTAGAGAAAGGTGTGTGGGCTCTTCAGGAGTTGCTTTGCTGTAGGTTACACCACAGACCAAACACAAGCTAGTTACAAACATGTAACCACATTTTTTTTCTGTGTGGGTTTCACACAGTCTATCATCTGGTACACACCAGTTAAACCGCACCAATTTTACCAAAGATAAACCAGCAGTTTAAAATGAACTATTTTAAATATTTTAATACAGACCAGTTAGATCTCTTTTTTTGTTTTTTTTTGTTTTTTTTTCTTATTATTAGCCCATTGTAGTATTGCAAATACTGATAAGATAAGGGGTGCACGGCTTGTGATAAACAATTGTGTCCCCATTGGTGGCCGGGAGGCTACAAACGAATTTCGGTACCTGAAAATGCATATGCATAATCAATCAAAACCACAGAAACAAGAATTCTCATTTTTTTTCTCTACTGCCTCACTGTATTAGAGATATGTGCAAATGTGATGGGAGGGATTATGATGAGAATTTGTTTGAAATGTATGTATGTATATATATATGTATATATGTATAAATGAGCGTTCCTCAGCAACACATAAGCAAAGCCAAAAAGTATAGCTGTCGCTGGAAACCTTGATACTAATTTATTATATATTTTGATCTTATTTATTACAATTTGGGATGAGTCAGGAATTTTACTGTATCTGTCTACAGTGACAGTAAAACTTTTTTAAAAGTGTAGCTGAAATAGTCTATAAGATTCCGTAATTTCCCGAGGGATACTCCTGAGAGATTTATAAAGTTCTATCTATCTATCTATCATACAAGTCCATAATTGCTAATGTTTATTACAGATTATTTTCCCTGCCATTGCTCCAGTTCAATAACACACATTAATAAATAAATGTATAATACTAATAATAAAAAAATTTGAGCAACTTGCTGCTAAATTGACTATATATATATATATATATATATATATATAATTATTACTTATTTAGCCATATATATATATACATATATATATAGTCAATTTAGCAGCAAGTTGCTCACATTTTTAATACACAACAGTGTGTTTAGGCAGGATTGTGAGGGAGTCTTTTCTAGTGTCGTCTGAGGTAAGTTGAATTCAAAGGCAGGACACTTTTTAGATTGCAACACAATCAATTATTTACAAAGGATAGGTCAATCTAGGTAGTTCAATTCAGCCTGGTCATAAGAAAAAATAGCTCACAAGACAAAAAAGGGATGCCCACCCGTGCTCCAAATAATTATTCCCTCCCATATGCTTGCATCTTCAAAAGCCTCTGGACCCAACTTCTGTTTAGCATAAAGCAAATAGCACAGAGAGAACTTGGGGTGCTGTCATCTGCAGCACCTTTATAGCTTCTGGAAATCCACAATAAAAGGGCCCTGCAGTCTATGAGAAGGCCATCTGCAGGTGGACAAGACAAGACAGGTGTAAACAAGACATGTCTTGTTTACATCTGCTACTGATTGATCTCAGACAGAACTAAACCATTCTCACATTCTGTGTTGTGTAAATAACTCTGTGACCGTGATTTCAATTGAATTTCACTGTCGAGTCATTTTGACCCGAAGACAACCTTTGTACCTTTTTTTGTACAGCATGCATGGTAGTGTGGATAAAGGCAACAACAAACTTTTTTCTAATGTTGGGGTCAATCTAGGAAAAGTCATACAATTTCAAGTTGAAAAAGTATTGTTAAGGGGAATTTTTTGGGGTTTTCTAACATGTTAGAAATGTTTAACATGTTTAACCCGAGGACAACTGGAGGGTTAACTTAGTGGAAAGATATTGAATATTTTGTACTTAATATTCTGTCACAGTCTGCTCCTCTGCAGTGCAAACTTTCACCTCTGCACAATCATTCCTGCAGCCACATCCCTAATCAGCTCGACACTTCCAACTCCTCCGCCCAGTATATAAACAGCTGCTCATTTCACTCCCAACCAGATTGCTATTGCTTTAAGGTAGACTTTCCAGCAACTGTTTACTGATTGTTCATCAGCTTTTGACCCCTACCTTTGACACACCAGCCTTCTGTCCCACGCTATCATCCTTGTTTGTTTGCCCAAGGTTTCTGCTCAGTCAACATGTAAAACAAACACACAGTACAATGTAATCTTGGTTTCAAACCTAATTGTTTTTGAAAGCGGTTCATGAACTAAAACATTTGAAAATGAAACATTTTTCGATTCAGGAACCAATTTAAAATTTAATCTATATTGGACCCTGGACAATTCCTTTTACAGCAGTATTTTGTAAGAAAGTGCAGACATAGTAAATTCAGAAATGAGGCAGAAAAGGCCATAAAGGTGTAAATCAAACCTAAAACTTTGTAAAGTGACCTCGAGTGACTTGAAAGGTGCTTATAAATAAAATGTATTATTATTATTATTATTATTATTACTATTATTATTATTTTATTTAAGACAACGGAAGGACACACTTTGAAATTAGTGAACAAAAAAAAAAGGATGGTGATTTATGTTCCTAAAACCCTACAGAAGGTGAATAAAAATTATGTCTTAATGACCAGGAAGCTTTGCCTTGCACAACGGTCTCTGAGCTAGGTCACGCTGGCCCCCAACATCATCTAAAAACGCTGTTGTGTGTTTGTGCTGGTTTGTGCAGTTAAAATGTCTTGCAGCATTGCAGTAATACAGCATTGCAGTAATACACACACACACACACACACATATATATACATATATATATATATATATGTATGTATATTACTACAATCAGGTGTCTAAAACAGTTACAATGTCTTATACGCTACTACAGCATTGCAATAATAATAATTATATATATATACAGTATATTATTACTGCAATACTGTAGTAGCACATAACACATGTTAACTGTTTTTCTTTTTTTTTTTTTTTGACACCTCTGACGCAGCCCACGTCTAAGTAGTCTTACTCTTATAGAGCTTAGAAAGGAACTGCAGTATTTAT
>JAFBJS010058875.1:0-45727 GCA_016785265.1 Paraplagusia blochii
AAAAAAAAAACACATTAGGGTAAATCATAATTTTGATTTACCCTAATTCCAACATCTTTCTGCTGAAATTCATAAAAAAATCATAGTTTTAATTTTGTCAGAATCTTGTAGAAAAGGGTACGTTTTAAAAGAATATTTGCGGAATTTCTTTTCATATTTGCAGAATTCCTCCCCAAAATATCTTTTAGTTTTTTTTTGTTTGATGATTTAAAAAAAGGCAGAAAATGACACATTTTTAAAGAACCTTCCAGAATCTTTCATCAAAAGTAAATAACCCACCAAAGTATAATTTCCCACAAACTTTTTCTAATGGATCCCCCACCCTAAAACCGTTCAAAATGTTTTTAGAAATTAGAAGAACTTTGGTGGGTGATCTTAATTTTGATGAAACACTTTGTATGTTTGTTTGTTTGTTTTTTATTTTCGTTTCCTACATTTTTTAAATGATCAAACAACACAGATATTGCCAACGTTTTTGGAGAAAAAAATATGTTTTAAAATTGTCTATAGTGTTGATGTTGCTGTGTGCCTTTGATGTCTGCCTTAGGAGTTGATTTTATTGATGAAGCCTTTGATGTTGAAAGTGCCTTTGATGTGGGCATTGCCTTATAAGTAAGGTATTAAACTAATGGCAACATCAAAAGCTTCATAAGTAAAATACACATTTTAACAAAGCTTTTGATGTTGGCATTACCTTATAGTTGCCTTTAGATAATATTTTAAAGTTGTCTTTAATGTTGATGTTGTATTCTGCCTTTGATGTTGACAACGCCTTACATGTTTATTAACAAAGTCTTCCTTTTTGGCATTGCCTTAGAAGTTGATTTTATTGGCTAAGCTTTTGATCTTGGCCATAGCTGCTTTTAGGTAAGTTGTCTGTAATGTTGATGTTGTTGTTTGCCTTTGATGTTTGCCCTAAATGTTGATTTTATTTAGAAACCTTTTAATGTTAGCAACGCCTTTGAAGTTGATTTTTTTTTTGGAAAAGCTTTTGATGTTGACATTACCTTGTAGCTGCCTTTAAATAATGTTTAAAAGTTGTGTAACGTGGATTTTGTTGTGTGCCTTTGGTGTTTACAATGCCTTACATGATTATTAACAGAGCCTTTGCCTTTGATGCTGCATTGCCTTTGAAGTTTATTTTATTGGGGAAAGCCTTTCATGGTACAGTGCCTTTAATCCTGGCATTACTTTATAAAGGTAATAAAATTCATAGTTTTAATTTTGAATGGATAGTGCAATAGCCTTAGCTAAATAACCTTAGCTGCCTTTACAATATGTTTTAAAGTTGCCTGTAATGATGATATTGTTGTGTGCCTACATGTTTGCCTTAGATACTATTTTATTATTTACAAAGTCTTTGATGTAGCATTGCCCTCGATTTGTTTTCACTGTCGTTGGAGTTGATTTTATCGTACAGCCTCTAATGTAACATTGCCTTTGATGTGGAAATTGCCTTTGATGTAGCATTTCATTTGCTGTAACATTGGTTTTGATGTACCATCGTCTTTATTATTGAAATTGCCCTCGATTTAATATTGCTGTGAGAGTTAATTTATAGAAACTCCTTTGATGTACCATCGCTTTTAATGTCAGATTATCTATGATATACCAATACCTTTGATGTAGCAATGCCTCAGAATTAGATTTTATTGACAAAGCTTTTATTTAATATTATCTTATAGATGCCTTAAATAATGTTTGTTGATATTCCAAGTCCTCTTTAATGTTTATATTGGTGTCTGCGTTTGATGTTGAATGTCATTATAAATATAATGCCAAGATAAAGGGCAATGCCAAGTTCAAAGGCAATGCTACAACAAAGGCAATGCTACATCAAAGGCTATTTAAAGAAAATCAACTACAACAGCAGTGGAAAAATCTAGAGCAATGCCAATATCAGAGGCAAAGTAATATAAAAGGCAATGCTGCATCAAAGGCAATTTTAACATCAAAGGCAAATTATATATAATCAATTTCAACGGTAGTGCAAAAATCATGGAAAATTTCAACATCAGAGGAGATGCTACATCAAAGGGATTGCTACATCAAAGGAATTATGCTAGGTTTAGGGTAGGGTAAGAGTTAAGGTTGGGGTTAGCAGGGTAAGTGCAATTTCAACATCAAAGGCAATGCTACATCAAAGGAATAAGGTGAGTGATTAGGGTTGGGTTTAGTTATAGGGTTAAGGTTAGCAGGGTTAGTGCAATATCAACTTCAAAGGCATTGCTACATCAAAGGCAATGCTAAATCAAAAGCATTGCTACATCAAAGGATTAGGGTTAGGTTTTGGGTTACGTTAGGGTAAGGTTAAGGTTAGGGTTGGAGTTAGTTTATGGGTTAGCAGGGTAAGTCCGATTTCAACATCAAAGGCAATGCTACATCATAGGAAATGCTACATTAAAGGCTTTTTTACATCAAAGGCATTGCTACAACAAAGGCATAAGGTAAGATTCAGGGTTAATTTAGGGTTAGGTTTAAGTTAGACCTAGGGTTAAGGTTAGGATTGGGGATTACTTTGGGGATAAGGTTAGCAGGGTTGCTGCAAATTATACATCAAAGGCAATGCTACATCAAAGGAGTAAGGTTAGTTGTTAGGGTTGGGGTTAGTGCATTTTCAACATCAAAGGCATTGCTAAATCAAAGTCAATGCTACATCATAGGCAGTGCTACATCAAAGTAATAAGGTTAGGTTTAGGGTTGGAGTTAGTTTTAGGGTTAGGGTTAGCAAAGTTAGTGGAATTACAACATCAAAGGCAATGCTAAATCAAAAGCATTGCTACATCAAAGGAATAAGGTTAGGTTTAGGGTCACGTTAGGGTTGGAGTTAGTTTATTGGTTATTGTTAGCAGGACTCGCCAAGCTACATCAAAGGAAATGCTACATCAAAGGCAATGCTACATCAAAGGTGAGGGTCAGCTTTGGGTTTGAGGTTAGGGCTAGGGTCTGGGTTCGTTTTAGTCTTGCGGTTAGGGTTAGCTTTAGCAATGCTACATCAAAGGCCAAGCTACATCAAAGGAAATGCTACATCAAAGGCAATGCTACATCCAAGGTGAGGGTCAGATTTGGGTTTGAGGTTAGGGTTAGGTCTAGGGTTAGGGTTAGGTTTGGTGTTAGGGTTAAGGTTAGCAATGCTACATCTAATGCAATGCTACAATAAAGGTAATGCTATATAAAAGGCAATGCTACATCAAAGGTGAGGGTCAGATTTGGGTTTGAGGTTAGGGTTAGGGTTTGAGGTTAGGGTTAGGGTCCGTTTTAGTCTTACAGTTAGGGTTAGGGTTAGGTTTGGTGTTAGGATTAGCTTTAGCAATGCTACATCAAAAGCAATGCTACATCAAAGGTGAGGGTCAGCTTTGGGTTTGAGGTTAGGGTTAGGATTAGGGTTAGGTTTGGTGTTAGGGTTAGCAATGCTACAATAAAGGTAATGCTACATCAAAGGCAATGCTACATCAAAGGTGAGGGTCAGCTGTGGGTTTGAAGTTATGGTTAGGGTTTGAGTTTAGGGTTAGTGTTCGTTTTAGTCTTGCGGTTAGGATTAGGGTTAGCTTCAGCAATGCTACATCAAAGGCCAAGCTACAATAAAGGTAATGCTACATCAAAGGTGAGGGTCAGCTTTGGGTTTGAGGTTAGGGCTAGGGTTAGGGTTAGGGTTCGTTTTAGTCTTGCGGTTAGGGTTAGCTTTAGCAATGCTACATCAAAGGCCAAGCTACATCAAAGGAAATGCTACATCAAAGGCAATGCTTCATCCAAGGTGAGGGTCAGATTTGGGTTTGAGGTCAGGGTTAGGGTTAGGTCTAGGATTAGGTTTGGTGTTAGGGTTAGGGTTAGCAATGCTACATCTAATGCAATGCTACAATAAAGGTAATGCTATATCAAAGGCAATGCTACATCAAAGGTGAGGGTCAGATTTGGGTTTGAGGTTAGGGTTAGGGTTCGTTTTAGTCTTACGGTTAGGGTTAGGGTTAGATTTGGTGTTAGGGTTAACTTTAGCAATGCTTCATCTAAGGCCAAGCTACATCAAAGGAAATGCTACATCAAAGGCAATGCTACATCAAAGGTGAGGGTCAGCTTTGGGTTTGAGGTTAGGGTTAGGTCTAGGGTTAGGGTTAGGTTTGGTGTCAGGGCTAGGGTTAGGGCTAGCAATGCTACATCTAATGCAATGCTACAATAAAGGTAATGCTATATCAAAGGCAATGCTACATCAAAGGTGAGGGTCAGATTTGGGTTTGAGGTTAGGGTTAGGGTTCGTTTTAGTCTTATGGTTAGGGTTAGGTTTGGTGTTAGGGTTAACTTTAGCAATGCTTCATCTAAGGCCAAGCTACATCAAAGGCAATGCTACAACAAAGGTATTGCTACATCAAAGGCATTGCTACAATAAAGGTTATGCTACATCAAAGGCATTGCTACAACAAAGGTGAGGATCAGCTTTGGGTTTGAGGTTAGGGTTAGGGTTCGTTTTAGTCTTACGGTTAGGGTTAGGGTTAGGTTTGGTGTTAGGGTTAACTTTAGCAATGCTTCACCTAAGGCCAAGCTACATCAAAGGAAATGCTACATCAAAGGCAATGCTACATCAAAGGTGAGGGTCAGCTTTGGGTTTGAGGTTAGGGTTAGGGTTAGGGTTAGGTTTGGTGTCAGGGCTAGGGTTAGGGCTAGCAATGCTACATCTAATGCAATGCCACAATAAAGGTAATGCTATATCAAAGGCAATGCTACATCAATTGTGAGGGTCAGATTTGGGTTTGAGGTTAGGGTTAGGGTTCGTTTTAGTCTTACGGTTAGGGTTAGGTTTGGTGTTAGGGTTAACTTTAGCAATGCTTCATCTAAGGCCAAGCAACATCAAAGGCAATGCTACATCAAAGGCAATGCTACATCAAAGGTGAGGGTCAGCTTTGGGTTTGAGGTTAGGTCTAGGGTTAGGGTTAGGTTTGGTGTCAGGGCTAGGGTTAGGGCTAGCAATGCTACATCTAATGCAATGCTATGATAAAGGTAATGCTATATCAAAGGCAATGCTACATCAAAGGTGAGAGTCAGATTTGGGTTTGAGGTTAGGGTTAGGGTTAGGGTTCGTTCTAGTCTTACAGTTAGGGTTAGGTTTGGTGTTAGGATTAGATTTAGCAATGCTACATCAAAGGCAATGCTACATCAAAGGTGAGGGTCAGCTTTGGGTTTGAGGTTAGGGTAAGGATTAGGTTTTGTGTTAGGGTTAGCGTTAGCAATGCTACATCAAAGGCAATGCTACATCCAAGGTGAGGGTCAGCTTTGGGTTTGAGATTAGGGTTAAGGTCTAGGGTTAGGGTTAGCAATGCTACATCAAAGGCAATGCTACAACAAAGGTATTGCTACATCAAAGGCATTGCTACAATAAAGGTTATGCTACATCAAAGGCAATGCTACATCAAAGATGAGAATCAGCTTTGGGTTTGAGGTTAGGGTTAGGGTTGGTATTAGGGTTAGCAATGCTACATCAAAGGCCGAGTTACAATAAAGGTCAATACATCAAAGGTGAGGGTCAGCTTTGGGTTTGAGGTTAGGGCTAGGGTTAGGGTTCGTTTTAGTCTTACGGTTAGGGTTAGCTTTAGCAATGCTACATCAAAGGCCAAGCTACATCAAAGGCAATGCTACATCAAAGGCAATGCTACATCAAAGATGAGGGTCAGCTTTGGGTTTGAGGTTAGGATTAGGGTTGGGGTTCGTTTTAGTCTTGCGGTTAGGGTTAGCTTTAGCAATGCTACATCAAAGGCCAAGCTACATCAAAGGCAATGCTACATCAAAGGCAATGCTACATCAAAGGTGAGGGTCAGCTTTGGGTTTGAGATTAGGGTTAGGGCAAGGGTTCGTTTTAGTATTGCGGTTAGGGTTAGGGTTAGCTTTAGTAATGCTACATCAAAGCCCAAGCTACATCCAAGGAAATGCTACATCAAAGGCAATGCTACAACAAAGGTATTGCTACATCAAAGGCATTGCTACAATAAAGGTTATGCTACATCAAAATCAATGCTACAACAAAGGTGAGGGTCAGCTTTGGGTTTGAGGTTAGGGTTAGGTTTAGGGTTGGTATTAGGGTTAAGGTTAGCAATGCTACATCAAAGACCGAGCTACAATAAAGGTAATGCTACATCAAAGGCAATGCTACAATAAAGGTCAGGGTCAGATTTGAGTTTGAGGTTAGGGTTAAGGTCTAGGGTTAGTGCTAGCAATGCTAAATCAAAGGCAATGTTACAACAAAGGTCTTGCTACATCAAAGGCATTGCTACAATAAAGGTTATGCTACATCAAAGGCAATGCTACATCAAAGATGAGAATCAGCTTTGGGTTTGAGGTTAGGGTTAGGTTTGGGGTTAGGGTTAGGGTTGGTATTAGGGTTAGGGTTAGCAATGCTACATCAAAGGCCAAGCTACAATAAAGGTAATGCTACATCAAAGGCAATGCTACATCAAAGGTGAGGGTCAGCTTTGGGTTTGAGGTTAGGGCTAGGGTTAGGGTTCGTTTTAGTCTTACGGTTAGGGTTAGCTTTAGCAATGCTACATCAAAGGCCAAGCTACATCAAAGGCAATGCTACATCAAAGGCAATGCTACATCAAAGGAAATGCGACATTAATGAGGTTAGGATTAGGGTTGGGGTTCGTTTTAGTCTTGCGGTTAGGGTTAGCTTTAGCAATGCTACATCAAAGGCCAAGCTACATCAAAGGCAATGCTACATCAAAGGTGAGGGTCAGCTTTGGGTTTGAGATTAGGGTTAGGGCAAGGGTTAGGGTTGGGGTTCGTTTTAGTCTTGCGGTTAGAGTTAGGGTTAGCTTTAGCAATGCTACATTAAAGGCCAAGCTACATCAAAGGCATTGCTACAATAAAGGTTATGTTACATCAAAGGCAATGCTACATTAAAGGTGAGGGTCAGATTTGAGTTTGAGGTCAGGGTTAGGTCTAGGGTTTGAGGTTAGGGTTAGGGTTCGTTTCAGTCTTATGGTTAGGGTTAGCAATGCTACATCAAAGGCAATGCTACAATAAAGGTAATGTTATATCAAAGGCAATGCTACATCAAAGGTGAGGGTCAGATTTGGGTTTGAGGTTAGGGTTAGGGTTTGTTTTAGTCTTATGGTTAGGGTTAGGTTTGGTGTTAGGGTTAACTTTAGCAATGCTTCATCTAAGGCGAAGCTACATCAAAGGCAATGCTACAACAAAGGTATTGCTACATCAAAGGCATTGCTACAATAAAGGTTATGCTACATCAAAGGCAATGCTACAACAAAGGTGAGGATCAGCTTTGGGTTTGAGGTTAGGGTTAGGGTTGGTATTAGGGTTAGCAATGCTACATCAAAGGCCGAGTTACAATAAAGGTAATGCTACATCAAAGGCAATGCTACATTATAGGTGAGGGTCAGATTTGGGTTTGAGGTTAGGGTTAGGTCTAGGGTTTGAGGTTAGGGTTAGTGTTCGTTTCAGTCTCACGGTTAGGGTTAGGGTTAGCAATGCTACATCAAAGGCAATGCTACAATAAAGGTAATGATACATCAAAGGTTAGGGTCAGATTTGGGCTTGAGGTTAGGGTTTGAGGTTATTGTGAGGGTTAGGGTTCGTTTTAGTCTTATGGTTAGCGTTAGGGTTAGGTTTGGTAATAGGGTTAGGATTAGCAATGCTACATCAAAAACAATGCTACATCAAAGGCAATGCTACATCAAAGGTGAGGGTCAGCTTTGGGTTTGAGGTCAGGGTTAAGGTCAAGGGTTAGGGTTAGCAATGCTACATCAAAGGCAATGCTACAACAAAGGTATTGCTACATCAAAGGCATTGCTACAATAAAGGTTATGCTACATCAAAGGCAATGCTACAACAAAGGTGAGGATCAGCTTTGGGTTTGAGGTTAGGGTTAGGGTTAGGGTTAAGGTTCGTTTCAGGGTTAGGGTTAGGGTTGGCAATGCTACATCAAAGGCAATGCTACAATAAAGGTAATGATACATCAAAGTTTAGGGTCAGATTTGGGCTTGAGGTTAGGGTTAGGGTTTGAGGTTATTGTGAGGGTTAGGGTTCGTTTTAGTCTTATGGTTAGGGTTAGGTTTGGTATTAGGGTTAGGATTATCAATGCTACATCAAAAACAATGCTACATCAAAGGCAATGCTACATCAAAGGTGAGGGTCAGCTTTGGGTTTGAGGTTATGGTTAGGGTTTGAAGTTATGGTTAGTGTTCGTTTTAGTCTCACGGTTAGGGTTATGTTTGGTGTTAGGGTTAGCTTTAGCAATGCTACATCAAAGGCTAAGCTACATCAAAGGAAATGCTACAACAAAGGCAATGCTATATCAAAGGTGGAGGTCAGCTTTGGGTTTGAGGTTATGGTTAGGGTTTGAAGTTATGGTTAGTGTTCGTTTTAGTCTCACGGTTAGGGTTAGGGTTATGTTTGGTGTTAGGGTTAGCTTTAGCAATGCTACATCAAAGGCCAAGCTACATCAAAGGAAATGCTACAACAAAGGCAATGCTATATCAAAGGTGGAGGTCAGATTTGGGTTTGAGGTTAGGGTTAGGATTAGGGTTAAGTTTGGTGTTAGTGTTAGGGTTAGGTAATAGGGTTAGGGTTAGCAATGCTACATCAAAGGCAATGCTACAATAAAGGTAATGCTACATCAAAGGCAATGCTACATCAAAGGTGAGGGTCAGCTTTGGGTTTGAGGTTAGGGTTAGGGTTAGGTTTGGTTTTAGGGTTAGGGTTAGCAATGCTACATCAAAGGCAATGCTACAATAAAAGGATAGGGTTAAGGTTAGGTTTGGTGTTAGGGTTAGGGTTAGGGTTCGTTTTAGTCTCACGGTCAGGGTTAGCAATGCTACATCAAAGGCCAAGCTACAATAAAGGTAATGCTACATCAAAGGTGAGGGTCAGAATTGGGTTTGAGGTTAGGGTTAGGCTTAGGGTATGATTAGTGTTAGGTTTAACAATTCTACATCAAAGGCAATGCTACATCAAAGGTGAGGGTCAGATTTGGGTTTGAGGTTAGGGTTTGAGGTTAGGGTTAGGGTTCGTTTTGGTCTTACAGTTAGGGTTAGGGTTAGGTTTGGTGTTAGGGTTAACTTTAGCAATGCTACATCTAAGGCCAAGCTACATCAAAGGCAATGCTACATCAGAGGTGAGGGTCACCTTTTGGTTTGAGGTTAGGGTTAGGTTTGGTTTTAGGGTTAGCAATGCTACATCAAAGGCAATGCTACAATAAAGGTAATGCTACATCAAAGGCAATGCTACATCAAAGGCAATACTACATCAAAGGCAATACTACATCAAAGGTGAGGGTCAGATTTGGGTTTGAGGTTAGGGTTAGGGTTAGTGTTAGGGTTCGTTTTAGTCTTACGGTTAGGTCTAGGGTTAGGTTTAGTGTTAGGGCTAGCTTTAGCAATGCTACATCAAAGGCCAAGCTACATCAAAGAAAATGCTACATCGAAGGCAATGCTAAGACAATGCTAAATCAGAGTCAATGCTACATCAAAGGCATTGCTAGATCAAAGGAATAAGGTTAGGTTTGTAATTAGTGCATTTTCAACATCAAAGGCATTGCTAAATCAAAGTCAATGCTACATCATAGGCAGTGCTACAACAAAGGCATTGCTACATCAAAGTAATAAGGTTAGGTTAAGGTTTGGAGGTAGTTTTAGGTTTAAGGTTAGCAAGGTTAGTGCAATTACAACATCAAAGGCATTGCTACATCAAAGGCATTGCTAAATGAAACTCAATGCTACATCATAGGCAGTGCTACATCAAAGTATTAAGGTTAGGTTAAGGGTTGGAGGTAGTTTTAGGTTTAAGGTTAGCAAGGTTAGTGCAATTACAACATCAAAGGCATTGCTACATCAAAGGCATTGCTAAATCAAAAGCATTGCTACAACAAAGGAATAAGGTTAGGTTTAGGGTTACGTTAGGGTTGGAGTGAGTTTATTGGTTAGTGTTAGCAGGGTGAGTCCAATTTCAACATCAAAAGCAATGCTAAATCAAAGTCAATTCTGCATCATAGGCAGTGCTACATCAACGGAATAAGGTTAGGTTTAGGGTTGGAGTTAGTTATGGGGTTAGGGTTAGCAGGGTAAGTCCAATTTCAAAATCAAAGGCGATGCTACATCAAAGGCATTGCTACATCAAAGGAATAAAGTTAGTTATTAGTATTAGTATTAGGGTTAAGGTTAGCAGTGTTAGTGCAATTTATACATCAAAGGCAATGCTACATCATAGGCAGTGCTACATCAAAGGCATTGCTACATCAAAGGATTAAGGTTAGGTTGTGGGTTACGTTAGGGTAAGGTTAGTTGTTGGGGCTAGTTTATGGGTTAGGGTTAGCAGGTTAAGTCTGATTTCAACATCAAAGGCAATGCTACAACAAAGGCATTGCTATATCATAGGAAATGCTACATTAAAGGGTTTCTTTTTACATCAAAGGAATTGCTACATCAAAGGAATAAGGTTAGATTCAGGCATTAAAAGCATTAAATAAAATCAACTCCAATTCCAAGGCAAAAAACAAGGGTAATTGTTAGAAATAGGGTTAGCGGTTAGCTTCAGGGGTTAGGGTTAGCTGGGTTAGTGCAATTTTGAACATTAAAGGCAATGTTACATCAAAGACAGTGCTACATCATAGGCTTTTCAATAAGGTCAACTCCAACACCAATGTAAAAAACAAGGGTTAGGGTTAGCAGGTTAATCGCAATTTCAACATTAAAGGCAAAGCTATAATATGGGCGTTGCTAAATGAAAGGCAATACTACATCAAAGGCCTTCAATAAAAAAACAACAACTGCAACACCAACATTTAAACAATGTAGGAAAGGAAACAATTTAAAAAAAAAGTGTTTCATCAAAATTAAGATCACCCACCAAAGTTTTTTTCTTATTATTAACCCCTCAATCCCCCATTTGAAAATCTTGCAATATTTTGAAAATCACACTAAAATAATGTTTGGAGAGAAATGTGCAGAGAATAGGATAGTTTCAAAAGAAAAATTGCACAATATTATTATAAGTGTGGTTTTACTAAATTTTCCCCAAAACAAAATCCCAAGCAAGAAGAGTAATATTTTGCAAGAACGTGTAAAATAAGACTGTGCCCAGCATGGGGGTTGAACTCACGACTTGCAGATTACAAGACTGATGCACTGCCTACTGCGCCAGCAAGGCCTTAGGAGAGTGGCAACAGATGAGACACATGGAGACTAAATAAAAAAATAATCAAGAAAAAAAATACATATGTAATATAATTTTATTGGTTCAACACTAAATTTGAAAGAGATTACATATTTATTTGATGAGAAATGTGCAAAACATATTTTAATAAAGAACAGGTAAAATGTTGTTCTTTCTCAAAGATAAATGCCTCAAGCAAACGTTTGATATGAATCTATTTGAAGAGACACATCATTGTCAAAAGCAAAAGAAAGTTGTAATTTTTTTTTATCAATCCTTACCAAAAACAAAATGATCCACTATAAGCTTTCTGAACTAGTTTTCCACAATGTTTCAGTTTGATGAGAAACATGCAGAACATTTTCATTAAACACATTTTTGAAACGTGAAATTAAGGGGTTACACTTCAATTTTCAAAACTAAAAATACAACAAATATACAATACAATAACTTCCCGCAGAGTTTAAGATTTTTCTTTAAATTTTTTATTTTTATTTTCTTCTGCAAAGGTGGTTTCATGAATTGAACCTTTTCCAGTTATAAGTGTGTTTCATCTTTTCTGGAAATTGTTTTGTCTTCATGACAGACATGCCAGAAAATGTACGCTTGTCAATGTGTTGTTTTTTTTTTTGTGGTACTGCATATAAAACATTTTGATGTTTGCTGTGGCAGCTTCTACTCCAGGGACGTTCCAAAAGCGTGAACTCAACAGTCTTTCATTAGAGGAGCAGAAAATCCTTCTCTCGCTGGACCGACTCAACCACAGATTACACTGTAAGTTACACAACCACAATCCAAGCTAATGGATGATAGTGTTGGGACGTTGTGACTTCAGTGCAGGGTAATCTGTCTCCTGCTCTTGGTAGGTGTCCAGGAACACGCTCACAATTATGCATGTGCACAGAAACCTGTTCTGTTTGTAAGTATGAGTTAATCAAGAGAGTCCACTGTGTGACTGTCCTGTCATTTTTAGTGTTTGAATTGTCTTAATCTCCGTTGTCAGACAGAGGATATCAAAGGCACAAACCCTGACAATCAAAACATCTTGCTGTCAAACCAGAGGGCCCGACAGCTGAGGAGATCATGATTTTTTATTTATAAAAAAAAACTGTCCTTTTCTCTGAAGCGGATCCTTTAAAAAGGTAACCAAGAACACATTCACCCTTGGACGTGGATCTAATCTTGTGTCGTTGACGTTTCCTTAAAATGTTTTTATGACACAGCAAACTGTACAATTGTAAAAAAAAAAACTTTTAATATAATTAGTATCTTATAAACTATTATCCAACAGATTATGTTAAAAGGACATCTATTAATTAACTTATAGTAATGTTTATGACCAATCATAATCTTTTGGTTTGTGTATTTCTTTAAAGAGTTTAATTTTACCTATAACTACATCTATTCACCGTGTGACTCTTCTGACATTTTGGTTTACATCCTACTTGGTGATGGACAATTCTTCATCACCATTTCAAGGTAAAGGGTCAGAAACTGAACAATTTCTTGACGTCGGACATTCCATTTAGACATGAGGTTTCACTACAATTTTCACTAAACAAAATCACAGGCAAGAAAGGTAACATGTCATGTATTTACATAACATGTAAACAAATATTCAGACTGTGGGAGATTTTCAAAGGGAGTTTGCAGGATTTTACCCACCAAAACACGTTTTTAAACCCATGGTTTGGCCTAAAATTCCCAAAAGTGTCCAAATCTTTTAGTTTTGATTAAAATGTGTCTTTTTCTGCATGATGACACATGCAGAAAAAGACACATTTTACGATAACCATTCTCAAAATATTCGTTAAAAATAAAACTAAATAATTATGCTTTTCCATAACATATATTTGGAGAATTTCCTGAAATTAAATTTCAAAATGTTTTAATATGGTGAGAATCTTACAGAAATAAGAAAATATTTAATTAAATATTGCATTTTCCCTCAAAAAATTACAAAAACACATAAAATTAGAAAAGAAAAAATATCAAATTATTGTTTTCCACAACATTTTCCTGACGAATCATAAAATAACATTTCAAACTGACTTTTAATTTGGTGAGAAACTTGCAGACAAGAGATATTTTCCACTGAAAATTTTCATAAATTTACATCACAACATTAAATCACTGTGAAACTGTTCTGACTTTTTTGTTTATATTTTTATGAGGGACATATTGACATCCTACTTGGTAATGGACAATTCTTCATCACCATTCCAAGGTGAAGGGTCAGAAACTGAACAGGTTCCTTGACGTCTAACATTCCTTTTGGACTTCAAAGAAGGTTACGTCAGTGTCTGACCGAGGGTAAAATTTCTAAAATTTATAGCCTGAAATTTATTCTTAACATCAGTGATGTTATTACTGGCTCAGTGACGACAAGGCTGTCTCTCATCTGTAGTCTTAGAATCCTTTTGAAAGTCTGTAATTTATTGCCTTTGAGAGGGAAAAAAACAAAGGTAACAATAGGTGTCTAATAGTCATTAATTTACTTGCGTTAACCCTAAATTTTATTCAAATTTACACACACACTTTTTAAGTTCATTTCAAATTCTGTTGGAAAACAAAACGGAAAAAAAAAATCACATTATCAGTTTTGCGCCACACCTGACAGCACAGGGTTGTCAGCGTTGAGTGATAAATTGCCAGGCTGTTTATCACTCGTTGTCACCGTTTCCTCTGTCAACGCGGCGGTCAATAAAGTGACTGAGGAGCGGAAACTGCTCGTAAAAAAGCAGCGTTGTGAAGGTGAAGCCGGGTTTGTCTTTCTTTGACAGCGGCAGAAAGGACAATTATGTCTTGTGCGCCGAGACTCATCCTACTGGCCAAACAAGGAGAGCCACAAGGTCACAGGGCGTACAGCTGTTTGTTGTAAATACATCTATACTCTGAAATGTTGAATAATCCCTCAATAATGAGACCGGCGTGGTTTTATCCCAACTGTCAATTATTTCATTGTCCAATAAGAAGGTCGTTATTGAAGGGATCATGTACTGTACGTCTCTCGTCCTAAAAAAAAGTGCATCAGAAGGAAAAAAAAATAGCTTGAGGGATTATTGCTGAGAGTTCAGCCGCCCCTCCTTCAGCTACGTGTCTGGTTTTGCCCTTCTATCTGCCTGCTACGACTTGCTGCAGGAGTCGGAGGAGGTCCAAGCTCCTCTCCAGGATCACGTTCCTATAGGTGATGAAATACTCAACGTTTACCTGTTGCTTCTTTACCTGCATTAACACACCCTGGTTGGTTTTAAGGTGAAATCAAGACCGTACTACCATAACATGGTCTTCAGCGTCTCCATTGGTTCTTAGTGATTTGGGGAAAATGTTCTCCAATTTTATCAAATGTCAAACAGTAATCTTGGCGCCTTCAGTTATTCTTGTGGAAGACATGGAAGACATTAATGTGAATTTTACTTTTGTTTTTTTTACAATTTTTTGCAATATTCAACCCTAATTCTTTGGATTTTCCTGATCATATTTGAACATATATTTATGGAAATGTGTCATTTAAATCAGAAAACCTCCTAATATCGAACCAAAAACAACATTTTAACCGTTGCAATGCACTTGGAAACAGAAACAAACATAAATATTTTATTAATATCAGGTACAACCCATTTGTTGATATATTTTGTTTCATAAATGTAATGTATGCAAGTTGTAAATACCATATAAGCTGCAAGTCATGTTTTCCCACCATTTCTGATACAGCAGTCCATTAAAATCAAATAATGGTAATTTCTTCTGCTGAAGAAATTCACAATGTGTGACAAATGATTTGTTTTCATCGAACTAGACTAGTAAGTAAAGGAGCTTTTGTTGGTAATCAATGCATATGTTATTTACTTTTTGTAGGACATTATTGCTTACATTAACTTAGTCAGAGATTTTTTGGCAGCCTTTTTTTTCCTCTCTCCTCACAGGGGCCGGTCATTTCAGGGCGAACCAAGTTTTCTTAGAAATCTTCATGGATAACTATAACCTTGTTCCATAGTAATTTCCCACACATTTCTTTGGAATGCTGAAATAGCTCTTAATTTCTCCTTATAAACTGTCAGTTATATGATTTGTAATTACAGACAACAAGACAATAAGTTGTTCTTGTTACAAAAGTCTGAGGGCTAACTACGCTGCCCTCTAATTAGAAGGAGAGTCAGAATTGTAAATGTCACGAAAGGGATTTATTTCTGAACTTTTCACGAACTCTGTTTCTAGTATAAGATAACATTTCCACCAGCATTCCATTAGAATTGGAGCCCGATGTTACGGAATGCACGGGCAGAAACGGCAAACTGTCAAATCTGGAGTTATCTGGACGACGTACAGTAGCCCTACAGCCCTGGATAAACTCTCACTGTTTGTTCTCCTACAGCTGCTTTCTCCTCACTGCCTCCCCTCCATCCCTCTCCTCTCCCCTCCCCGATCCCTTCAGCACTCACAGTCATTACACTTCACAATGCTCAGAGTAATGACATTTAAGCCCGTCTTCGGCACAACACCCTGAAACTCGACAAGAAAGGGCAAAGAGTGTTGGAAACCAGGGAAGACGTTTTCACAGATGCAAGTTGGAGCGTGTTCTCTGGTCCGTCATGAGGCTCAGTCTCTCACGAGAATTCTGTCGTGTTTTCTTAACGCTTTATTTAACAGGCATGGGACAATTGGTCTGGTCTGGCCCATTCTTTTTCAACCAATAATTACATGGATGCACGTACAACAAAAAAATAATCACAGCTCCGTGCATCACTATTACAAGACAAATTGGCAACAGATGTTTGTCTGTTAAAAATAAATTAGTTTGTAGTTGGCTGTAAAGTGTTACATTTGCCGAATAACTTAATTCATGTATTCAAATATGAAGAAAAACGAGTCTAGACGTCTCAGAACAAAAGTAAATTTTTATTTTAATCTACATTTTTCACTACTTTGCGTTTATGCAAGCAAATATTTTATAGATTTATAGACAAAGGGTTTTATTGGATCGGTTGAATTTAAGATCAACCAGTGGCACCAACAGATGCTAATGATCATTGACAAATAAAACAGAAACAGATGTGTGGGTGAAGCACTGGCAAAACTTTGGCTGCTTGTGCGGTCGCACCGTCGCACAACTAAAGACACAAACAACATTTTTTAATAGCATCATCATCAAACGGTTGGTTTCTTCTGTCTGTGCTCTACATTAGAGATCATTCTAATCACTCCAATTGAGAGGATGTAGCTCTGTAACTAAATCAAAACTTACTTCACAATCAACTGTCCAAAAAAAAATAATAGTCAAACATGACATTTAGAGAAGGATCGTGTTTATTTTACCAAACAGACCCAGCCGATTCCATGCTGCACAGAAATGTAGAAACTGAGGAACTCAAAATTGATAATATTAAGCAAATGACTGTTTACTGAAACACAGAGGAATAAAAATGTAGCAAAAATAATATTTTATAAAGACAAATTTTCTTGATATTTTCTGTAAAAATTAATTGTATTTTTTTTTCTTTGTACAATTTGGTCGTGTTTAAAGCCTTGAAATTATTATTTTTTTATGATATGAGATAATGTTAATCTTCCTATGTTTTGGAGAAAACCATCTGATAAATGCATAAATGTAAACGAAAGGAAGCTGAATTACAAATCTATTGAAAACCGAAAAATAAATAAAAGCATGCTTTTATTTAAGTCTGATTAAAAAGATATGAATAAATGAAATATTATGTTTTGCGTGTTGAGAAACCCTTATCAATAGATACAGTAGCAATACCCAGGAGTAATGTTTAATAATTGATTTGATTTAAAGGTAAGTTGTTGACTTTTTTTGACTGTTTTGGTCAGTTTTTTTTACCCTTAAACTTTGACATTTCCTCCTATTTCCCAACCCCTGGGCCAAATCCGGTTTATGTCCGCCCCTGTCGGGCTGAAGGACAATCATAAATTCAACCATAAATCAAAAAGGGAATTAAGGCCACAGGAACAACAGGCTTTCATTTTGAAATATGGGCTTTTACCACAAATAGCGAACGTAAAAAAAGAACAACTTATTTCTTACGATAAACCAAAGATTACCATGATAAAACTTTTAAAAAGTTGAATGACGTTTGTTAGGTCGACGTAACTGACATACTTTTAGATATATATCCGGTTTTTTATGTTTCTAAAAAATATATGTTTCACAAACTGTGCGGATGTAGAAAGATATAAGAATGTTTAGCCGTAAATAGCGGGCATTTCGCCAAAATAATTAAGTTATATCGAACATTTTGACAGTTTATGTAAATAAAAAGAACAGGCGAAATATCTCCTTCTTGATATGCTTTACTCGGTAGAGACGGAAGGGGGCACCGTAGAGCCGGTAGCAACATCTTACGTCACTGTGACCGAAAGTAACACTGGAGCTAAAGCGTTTGGAACAGACTGTTTCTGCAGCCGCCCTCATCCTGGGAGTCTGCACTGAGTGAAACCGAGTCTGCAGCGGATCCAGTTTAACCCGACTCAGGTCTAGTTGAGTGGTGCCTTCAGGGACACTCGTTACGTTTCGCTTTTTCGCCGTAGTTTAAAGAGCAGGACGTTGACGCGAAAGCCAAAAGTGTAAAATATCGAACGATACTTATGAGAAAAGGCGTGTTTTGTTAAAAATATAACTTTTAAGTTGCGTTCACGACTTTGTGAAACTTAATAATAAACCCCCCGATATGTCACCAATGGTAAAAGCTACATTCAAAGACTTACAGAGCTCTTATTTATTGACTTAGCAAAACTATTGTCTTGTTGCTTAAAAACAGCGTAGATAAATTAACGGAGCTAATTTAAGTGTACTATTTTTCTAAATTTCCTGTTGTTCTTGGTGAGTATATACCAGTTATATATTCATTTTTCCCAGCTAAAGTTATATTTTAGCTTTTTAAAAGATATTACTTGGGTTAAATTAGCTCTCACGAGTACCATTTCAGTTAGCATTAGCAATAGTTTGGACTTTTTCTGTCAAGCTTGTTAGTGTTTAATTTAATTAATTAATAATTAATGGCCTTAAAATATTTCCTTAATTTAATAAATATTTCTTTAATTATCATTTTGACAATTTGCAAGGAGTTATTAAACTTCTATGTAGTTTGTGAAAGAAAAAAAATCGTGTTTTTATCTGTAACACAATGTTTTTTCTACTTGTTTGATTTTATTGCATTGTATACTATTTTTGATTATTAAAAGTACTTTTTGTGGGATAAAATCTTAATGATATTCTCTACTATCTATGAAACAAGGCCATGAATAATATACACTGGTGAAAAAAACTTTCCAGAGTAAATTGATTAGGCTTTAAGATAAGATCTGGTTGAATTTGTGTTTACTTACAGTCAAAATTCATCAGTGTAACTTCAGGAAATCAGATAATGACCTATTCAGAGTATTTTGAGGTTGAAACAGAATGGGGAATTATTCATAATGTCATGAAACAATATCAACCCTGCTGCTTGCCGTTCATAAATTGTATTTCAAATAGCAAGTAATGTGTGCATTGATGCAGATCTTTTCAGTACCAGCACTCGATGTGTGTGATTGGCACCGGGCAGCTCTTTAATCTGTCCACTGGGGCTTTTACAGTGTGTGTGGGTATTTAACTGGGCTTCATAATCATTCATTCACTAGATGTATGGGAAAAGAGCCTGTGCAGCCAAAGAGACTGGATCTTGACAAAATGATTTCTCAATGGAAGAGGGGCCTCATTAGCATAACAATCCATGGGAACTGCATGGATCTACTTTTTTCATGAACACTGTAAAAAAAATAGACAGAGAGCGAACAACAGCGTGAAACCCATTATAATGCTGTTATACAAACCTATAAGCTAAGGTGACCTATTATTTTCTCTATCAGGGACAGATTTGATATTAAAGACAATAACTCTGCCTTTTCTGATACTGGAGCATGTAGTAAAATTAAGTGAAATAATGAAAAATACGATTAAAAACACCGTTTTCTGCTGTTTATTTTTATTTTTTACTTTTGCAAGATAAATACACAGGAAACAATGTGGACCCAAAGTTGGTCAACAAGAAAATTGAAACTTGACATAAAATATCAGTTCAATAGTTACAATGTTGTAATTGTAAAAAAAAAAAACATTTGCTAAAACATACATTTACAAATTTTTCTTCCTCTTGGTGAATGTTCAAGTTACTTCACTTCACAACTGCCAAACTTTGAACAATAATTTCAACAATCTATGCAAAATACACAAAAATGTACATCATACATCAATAATAGTCTTTAAGAGAACGATCTAGACTCTCCAAGACCTATAGGCAAAGGTGACCTATTATTTTCTCAACCAGAGACAGATTTGATATTAAAATGGAAAACTCTGCCTGCCAGTTTTCCACAGTTTATTTTTTCACATTTGCAGGACAAATACATGGGAAACAATGTGAAAATAAAAAGTCCAAAAGTTGGTCAACAAGACAGCTTTAAAATAAAACTTTACATAAAATGTTGGCCCAGTAGTTTCAAAATTACCCACATAAAATCATCTCCGAATGCAACAATAATTGTAAACAAAAAAATCAAAAATATAATTTGCCAAAACATATCTTTTTCATCCTTTTGTCAAATTACAAGAAACATAAAAAAACAGCCAAACTTTGAACATTCAATAATCTTTACAAAATACACAAACAATTTACATCAGACACCAATGATAGACTTTAAGAAAAAGACCTAGACTTTTTAAGAAACCAAAACTTAAATGAATGTATTTCACAGGTGAATTAACACATAACTTGGATTTCACGCATAAATTGTGAAAAATCTACACTCCAAAAAATGTTTTTTCTCTAACGCACATTGTTGAATTTCTGAAACCCAGAATTTATTCTTGGGTTTTGTTAATGTCTTTAGGCTGTGCGTCTCATTGATGGACGCTGCAGTGTTTACTGGTTTAGAGCGTACGATTTGAACCTACACTCCTGCTTTGATGTGTGTTAAAACAACATACTATACTACGGTGTATAATGAAGTTTGTTTTGATCTGATTATGGCTCCATTATGTGGTCATATCATAAACAGAGTTGTAATTAAGACATTGTTGTTTTTCATGTCATGTGTTCTCTTTTATGAGCAGAGTAATGAGGGCCTCAATATAGAGCTTGATTTAAAAAAAAAAAAAAGTTTATTTTTGAAAAAAAATGAAAGAGTTGGTAGATCAATAGATAAATGGATATATATATATATATATATATATATATATATATATGTAGATACATATATATATATTTATGTAAATAGATAGATATGTAGATACATATAAAGATAGATGGATGAACGGACGTACGGACAGACAGATAGATAGATAGATAGATAGATAGATAGATAGATAGATAGATAGATGCATAAATAGATAGATAATAGATAGATAATAATCTCTCAGCAATACTTGGAAAATGTATTAAAAATAAATTCAATTAGTATCAAAGTTGAGAGGATGTAATTTTGGTATTATATCTTATTTAAAACAAAAATGCTTTTGTACCCACCCCAACAACATCTTCTTCATATAGACTAAAATATTTCTGCCAGAACAAATATATATCCAGTAGCGTCATGTTCTATTGGAGAAACTACTGGACTGGCTTGGTTTCTTGAAGAAGTTCAGTCCAGTTTCATTGTAGGGTTCAGTTTTATTGAACCCAACAATGAGGCCCACAGTGGACATCATGGAAAGTCCTGATCAATTCACTAGTTGTTGGTTTCAATCTCGAAAAAAATACCTTTACATGAAACTCAAAGTGGATAAAAAGTTAACTACTGATTAATGCTACCTTAAATGACATGAATGTCTTGGGAGTGGTATAAAAAATACCACTTAGTTATTGGGACACTTTTTAAAAAGTTTATTTGTCTTTTTGAGTTTATTTCTTTATGAATCAAACAAAACCCCCCGAGTTCTGGGATGTAAACATACTGATCTGGGATGTGGAGAAGGTTCCAGGGCCTGTGGGCTGCACTGACTGTACCTTTAAAGACTCTTGTCCCAATTAAAGCCAAGCTCCTCCCCTGGAGCAGACATCCCATGAGTCATAAAGTTTGATGTCCTGCCCAAAGTTTAGACCCGACTGGAACAAAACTTTTTTTCTCTCTCGCTCCATCTGTAGAGAGTGAGTTGCAGAGATTTGTCCCATCAGTCATGGTTTCTCCTTCTCCTTATAGTCGTGCTCACTGACTTTCTTCAACTCCTTTATGTGAGAGTCCGTTTTCTTTCCCAGCGCGACGTCTGTTTTGTTTTGTTTTGTTTTTTTCGTCTTTTGTGTTTGCGTCTGCGTTTTTTTAGGAAAAGCCGCGGCCGGACGACAACACGGATCCTACGGCGGAGTTAAGATATGAGCTTTGGTGCTTTGACCAAAGTATGTCAACGGGACAGAACGGGAACTTTGCTGCGGTGCATCTCAGTTAGCGCGGGTGAAACTTTAGAATGACTCTGGAGAACTTCCACTGAAGCGGCTTCGACATTTCCAGATTTCCTGCTGCGTGAAAAGTTCGGGAATTCAACGGAAAGTGTCTCTACCCCCGCACCGGTAGTCGCGCGAGATATCGTCGGATTAAAGTTTATTGAAGTTAAAGAAAAAGTTGTCAAACTCTTGTGGGGGACAATGGATCCGAGCCAGCACAACCCTCCAGCCGGACACCAGATCGTCCATGTACGAGGCGACTCGGAGACCGACCTGGAGACGCTGTTCAACGCCGTCATGAACCCGAAAAACACCATCATCCCCCCGTCTGTGCCCATGAGGATGAGGAAACTGCCGGACTCCTTCTTCAAACCCCCAGAACCAAAGTCCCATTCCAGACAAGTAAGCCCGCCCTGTCTCTCTGTTGCCCCCTTTCCCAGAAATCACGATGAGAGAAAGGCCTTAATATCCTGTGTGTTTGCGTGAGTGCGCAGCGCAGTAGGCCTCCTCCATTGCGGCAGTTTCTGTCTGTATCTGAAGGAATGTTGAGTTTATTCGTTAAGAAAACCCTCTCTAAAATACTCCATACTCCTGTATAACTGTGCCGACGTGTTAGTAATATACAGGTAGACTTTAGAGACAGGAGAAAGTTCCAGAAATTAAGTGTTTCGGTTCATTAGAGTCGTGGAAATCTGGATTTTAAGGGTTTTTTAACGTAGAAAATGCGAAAACCAATGTCAGTGAGTTCATCTTTATTGCTGTACGGATTAATTGAATCATATGATAGTTGAATCCGTCCTATTCATCCCACCTCCCCCCTTCCTCCCTCTCTCTCCCCCCTAAAGTGCACCCCTCAACACCGCCACAGTCACAGTGGTAGTTGTGGAGTTTTCCCCGTCGGCGTCAGTGCGCATGTGTTGTTGTGCAGCACATCCACCCCGGCCTCCACCTCCCCTCTCCATCCTCCATCTCCTTTAGACCCAAACAACTCAGTCCTGCAGGCCCACACATGCACGTGAAGCAGCCGTGACTTCCGAACTCGTATGTGAAGTCACTTCTCGAAAGTGTAAAATCTGTAATTTTTTGTGGTCTTTAAAAACAAAGCGTCACCAATGCCTTAATGGGGCATTGTTTTCCACCGAGTACTGTTCTCTGTGAGCACGGCATGAAATACAATTTCACACTCAATGACTGAAAAACCCTCCAAAACCTTTAAACTGTCATGATCAGGGATTTATTTAAGGAAGAAAAAAATATTACAAAAAAAAAACATTGTTCGCTGTTGTTGCCGCATCTTTATGTTTAGAAAATATAAAGATTTAGAAGAATACAGTCATAAATTAAAGAAACACAGTGATATAAAATAGTTGTTTGTACAAAAAAATATACATTTACTGCAAACGTAATGAGATATAAACATGAAAATACCTTAATGGAGATTTATAAAAACAAATCCATACAGTTGTGAGATGGAAAAAAAATTACCAAACGTCAATAATTGAAGTTTCTCAGAGGAAGTCCAGTTGATGACAACTAAACCTTTTGACCTGAATAATCAAGAATCGTCGCAAACAAACTGTTTTCTATGACTTTTACAACTTTATTCTCATAATATCGTGTTTTCCCTTAGTTAAGATCAATATTCTGTTACAGTTTGTCCCTGTCGTCATGACATGGCATTTGTTACTAGTTTATTCTTCTATAACAGTGGTCCCCAACCACTGGGCTGGGGACATGTACCCAGAGCCAGGCTGCAGGGAAATAATGTTTCCTTTTGCCCCGTCTGGCTATTACTTCCACTTGATCCATACCCATATCAACAAAAGAACTGACCAATATCATCAACAATGCAACTATATTTGATTAGGAAATATTTTCTCAGCGAAGACAACAACAATAAACACAGAATGTTGTAGAGTCATTGATACAAGATTCTCTCTTTTCCTTGTCCGGTAGCAGAAAATTATAGGCTGTGTGCACTTGAGAAATCATTGTTGTGCCCATGCATAGTTAATTTGGGTAGGAAGATTTTATAATTAGGGAAATATTTCAGAACACCAGAAATTGTATTTGACTAAGGGGTATTTATCTGCCACAACTTAAAGGCCGGTCAGTGAAAATAGTACAAGACATATAACCAGCCTGTGGCGCTAAAAAGGTTGAGAAACAGTTCTGTAATATATAATAACTCCACCATCAAAAGTGAAAACAAGGAAGGGAGAACACGATTGGTCCACCAGGCTCCGAATGGTGAACCTTACTTTACAGTGTGAGTCTTATTGTGAAGCAGCCAGATGTAGTTTCCTCAACCTGTCCTCCAACCTCTGGTTCACAGGCCAGCACTGACGCTGGTAGCGGCGGCACCCTCACCCCTCACCATGTGCGCGCGCACTCATCTCCAGCTTCCCTTCAGCTGGGGGCCGTCTCCGGAGGCTCCATGTCCGGCATGCCCCCGGCAGGTGCTTCCCCTCAACATCTCCGTCAGTCCTCGTATGAGATTCCCGATGACGTTCCTCTTCCTCCTGGGTGGGAGATGGCGAAGACTGCCTCCGGCCAGAGATACTTCCTCAAGTAAGTCTGCATGACACACGAAACGAAAGATAAATATGTTGAGGTTTGTTTAAGATAACAGTTAGCGTTAGGAAAGGCTTTAGGTATTGTGAGAGGTAGACAAATTTGTGCCGAATGATGCTCTCGTAGTGGTTGGGTTTGGTTTATTATGTTGAGCTTGTGCCTTGGCTGTATACTTTAAAACAGGGGTGTCAAACTCACGGCCAGTGGGCCATTTGCAGCCTGTGGAACGATATTTTGCGGCCCCCACCTTGATGTGAAAGTTGAATTTCTAGTAATATTTTATAGATTTCTTCTAAATCCTATAGTTCTCCAAACCCTGATCCACAGTCTCCTTCTGGTTCAGTGTTGTATTACACAGAATCTGTGGGAAACTGATTTTTATTTATTTATTTATTTTTGTATTGAACACTAAAAGTTGACACAACCCAGCATGGGTGGTGTGGGTGGTGGCCCTCCACTCATTTGAGTTTGAGACCCCTGCTTTAATACAAAATACCAAAAAAAAAAAACTATCCGTCCATCTATCTATGCATCCATCCAATACAGAATAAATCTTTAAACATAGTTTTTATTGTTTAAAAAGAACAAACATACATAAATGAAATATATATGTATATATGAAATATATATATCTGTCATGTGGAATATATCTAAAGGTTTTGATTAAAATGTACTTTATCAAGTCCCTGTTAATCAGAGCAAAGGTTACAACTGTCCACTGAGACTAATCTGAGTCACCAGAGAAGCCGTGTCCTCAGATTGACACTTTCCTCTGGTACATTAGCCTGACAATAAGTGAATCTGCTACTGTGTGTAATGGCTGGCCAGTGTACCAGTGTGAGAAAAGACAATTGCATTAGTTAAATTGTGGGTCATTCACTTTGGTGGCCTCTGCAAACAAGAGTCTTTTGAGGAATGACTGCTGCTGTATGTGGACTTACTTCACTGCGTCTCAGGTTTCAGTAGAAACAATGGAGCTCTGTGGCCGTCCCAGACAGCTCTGCTGAACTCATCTCCCACCAAGGAGCACACACTCCTGGCTCCACTGCAAACTTTCAGCTCTATTGATTTGATACTCTTAATATTGATTTACACACCACACGTTTTCTTGTTAAATCAATAGGTTGTTCGAGGGATACAAAAAATCCAGACCAAGGAATTTTTTAAGAAAATAATAATAAATCAAAATTACCAGAGTCACACTCTGGTTTTCACTCCTTATTTTCCTACGTATGAACGTGTGGGTCTTGTAATTTATGGGCTTCTGCTGTTGGTGGAGGGAGCAGATTGAATTATTCATGGAAACAATGTCTTTGTCAGCAGTTAATCTATTCATTGTGAAAGTCCCTGCGTTTATGGAACCATCAGCTGCCCGTGTTTAGAGATGATCTGACGCTGAGAGTCGTCATTCTCACTCCCTTTCCAGACACAATGTTGTCAGTTGCAGGAAATATTATTCCCTAACAAAGTGTCTGAACAAAGGCGATCACCTCAAATTTACCGAGAAGAAAAAAAAGGAGAGAGAGAGAGAAAGGGAGAGCTCTCCTACCAGATGTTTCCAGGTTCACATCTGGGGAACATCTGTTCAGATTGGAGGAGGATCTAGTAAAATTGTCTTGACTTCAGGAAGGAACGAACACTTTTCTCTTGAACTGATCTTGTGCCCCATTAGGTGGTTGATATTTTGGGTTCGTTTTAGTTAAAATTTGGTTTAAAACATTATTTTAATGTGTTTTTAACCATAAGAAACTGTAGGGTTGACATACTTCCTGTGTAGTATATGTGTAGTAAAGCCAACTAGTGGCCAAAACTGGAGACGCAGCTAACTAGTGGCTAAGAATGGCAAACACTTATGAGGGAACAGTAACTATAAATGTGGATTATACCACAGCGTAAGTGTTGTTCATATGAAAAAGTAAGAGTCAAATCTTGCATACGGCTCACATCAAAGTGCAGATACTTGATCTGGAATAAAGGCTGCCTCCACACAGCTTCGGGAAAAGACACTCCCCTATTTATAACAAGGGGTTGTCTGACCAAGACATGTTGCAGGAGGAGTGAAGCTGAGCAGGAGTGTGTGGGTGGTTAGTGGACGGATGGGTGGGGGTGGGGAGACGGTCACCAGCCAGCAGAGTGGAGCTGCTGGGAATCACATTTCACCCAGTTGATCTCCTGAGAGATATATATCAACTCAAAGTGAAAGTTTTTTTTTTTTGTGTGTTTTAAATCTACTTCTCCATTCTGTTATGATCCACAATCATTGAGTTTGGGAATGGGTGGTGAGTCACTACAGTTCTCCAGATGCCTATGTCCCACTCCCTTTAAAAAAAATCCAAGGCTGGGATTTGGATGAATGGAGCTGTGACACTGTGATGGTGCCTCCTTTGTGTCAATGGAGTTAAATGGCAGCCGTGGGGAGACGACGCGAAGAGAAGGCCAGGGAAACTGCGACCCTCCCTTTTGTCCCCAGCAGTGAAACAGTGATCTTTATTCAGACCACAGGCCTGTTGAGACTCATGTGAGCCTTCCCAAAATAGACAAATGGCTGACAAGACGTTTGAAGATGGTTGCTGGAGAGGGTTGAGTCTTTCACGAGAGCTTTATCCTGTTCTCCAGGGCTTAATGTTCAACTACCCGTCAGTCCTGGGAGTTTGTTGATGCTCGGATGATAAAAAACAATTACACTCTCAAATAATTAATCACATGTTTCACCAATGATCCTATAACTTACAGGGGACAATTAACATTAACAAGTCTGAGATTCCTCTGGAAATCCAACCTAGGACCACTAATTATTAGTTTACAGCAGCAAGTGACTGAAAGTTGGACCACAGTCGGGGAAAAAAAAGTTTATCGCAGAAATATTGTTTTGTCTAGTACATTAAAAAGACAACCCTGAAGCCTGAGGAACGTTGGGAGAATGTAAACAAAGTCTGACGACCTTTCCTTCTTCTTACTTGCTGTAGCCTTTAATTTATGGCAGCTGGGCCACAGAGGTTGGGTCACCTTGTTTAGTACTCAGCCTGGGTGAGAGGATTGGGGGAGGTGGAGTTGTCTGGAGGGCTGGGTCATAAACTAATGAAGGTTTCTAATTTAGACACACCGGTGAACCAGGAGGGGTAATCACCGTTTCCGGGCGCTTATTAAATGCAGCTTTGAATGAGCTTTTAGTCCGTGGGAAGTCGGCCCTGAGCAGTGCAGGAGTTTGGGGGAGCAGCTATTGTCTGCCCCCAGGGGCAGGTAGAGCTGCGTGCTGATGGAAACTTTTGTCTTTCCTCAATTGGATTTTAAACTGTTTTGATGAGCCTGTTTCCCACAACTTGGATTTCTGTTTTCAGTTGGTTTTCACCAAGGATAGAAATAAACTTGTTTTTCTTTTATTTTTGCATTTATATATTTAACTGCCTTTTTTTTCTAAGTGTGTTGAAACTGGGAGACCAAACAGACATATGTAGGTAACTCGACTATAGCTTCCATGTGTACATTGTCTAAAGTTTCCTGAACATCTGTTGCTCCAAATAGAAGTCATGGCCCCTCGACTGAACACATCAAAGTTTAGATTTTTTTTTCACTTTCTTGTTGTTGTATCCGTTGTCTGCTGTACCACCTGTCCGATAGTATCATTGTCTGCTTTTATTATGTATAAACCTTGGGTTTTGTATGTCAAATTGGTTACTCGGTTAGGTTAAAAACAATAATAGAATTCTAGAAAACAAAAAAAGATTGGAAACAACAAATCATTTTCTCCACAAATCCTATTTTGGATTCCTTTGAGGGTTAAAAAAAACCTAGGTGTTAGGATAAAAATATATACTTTAGCTGGTGTTTTAACTTTTTGACTTACCTAGTTGACGGTACTGCAACACAATGCCGTCCTGCTGTGTTCATCTATTGGCATTTCTCGCTATTCTCAATCGTTGTTGGCACGTTTACTTTCTATCGGCACAAAGCTTTGAAAAACTCAAATTGGATTTAAAACTTAGCCTTGATGGACTCGACGCCAACGGGTTACTCACAAATGGTGCCGGGAAGACTGGGCTGTGAGCTCGCATGAGGTCTCATTTGGTGCAGCTTTGTGTTTGACAAACTTTTGGTTTATTGACCACACACAGACAAGACCCTTCCTGTTCAACTGTGGCCTGTCAGCTTAGTACACAAATGGGACTGTGAGAAAGTCGGCCTAGTGTTTACCAAATTCTTGATGTAACACCTCTATCCCAGACATCAATGCCTCCACTGTCACTGAGGGCATCGCCACAGAGATGTAGTATCTGAGAAGTAGATCCTCTCGGCTGGTGTTTGGTTCCTGGGAGTAACTGAGGGAGTAACAACTCATGGCAACTTGAAAACAAAATAAAGATCTGTTTTTGGTCTATTATGAAGTACTTTCATTGATTGATACAAAGAACAGGAAAGTTTTGTTTGTCTTGAACTCTCTGGGACTTTTGTTGGTAGATATAGGTATAAAGCTTCACTTCCAGGGGATTTTTAGTTTCAGGTGTGAAGTAAAGGTAAAAATTTTCCACAAAAGAATGCAATAAGGCTAGGATTTTAATTAGAGTACCTCATTTAATTGGAGAAAACATAGAAAATCCATAATTTTCTCAAAGGCAAGGAAGTACCTTAGATTCTCAAAATAGAGTGAAAACATGGCCAGGCAGATGGTGGTCTACAATACCCTGTTCAGTCTCTTACCCCGTGGTGACTATAGACTAAATCTTGCATAAATATGCATAGAAAATGAATGGACCACAAAAACGCACACCAACAAGTGGGGGATCCAAAGACTTTCACAATCCATTCAGTGGGTCCGGACTCTAG
Source organism: Paraplagusia blochii (assembly GCA_016785265.1). Taxonomy (NCBI): domain Eukaryota; kingdom Metazoa; phylum Chordata; class Actinopteri; order Pleuronectiformes; family Cynoglossidae; genus Paraplagusia; species Paraplagusia blochii. The sequence continues at coordinate 28,983 of JAFBJS010058875.1, forward strand.
CCTTGGGGTCCTATTCCAGAAAATCCTTTCACTAATGATCACTTTCCAGTATTTGGTGATGTTGTTGCTTTACCAGGAAGCGAGATGCTGCAAACACCACATCAAAGGGGAACTTAAAGCTACAATAGGGTCACAGAGGTCTTGGCCGTAATCTCTCTTGATGATGGCCTGCTGATAGAGAGGCAGCAATGAATCCTCTGTCAACTACAAGAGAAATGGTCATCCTTGTCTTATAGGCCTGATTACATCTGGCCTCCTTCCGTGGGCTCTTTAGACATCGGCTTTAACCACCGTCCAAGCGTATACTCCCTGGGTGGAGCCCCTGTGGCCCGAGGATCCCATTTTTAACATTTGACAACTCAGCTGTGGGGTGTGTTTCATCACTCCTCATAGCTTCACTACTCTGTTGTGCACCAGGGAAATGCAGCAAGAGAAAATAGGTTTTGCAGAAAACAAATCTCTTGCTGTGATCTGTTGTTCTGGATCATATTCACAGGCACAGTTGGACTATATTTGGTTAGAACATTTTTCCTTTAGAGACAGATTTAAAAGCAACTGAGAGATTATGAGTTGACGTGTTTATAAATCTGAATATTCTTTACCCAAATTACAGTCACAAGATATCGCAATAAAAGGGGACACTAGCATTAGTGGGAAAAATAGAGTTGTTGTGACTTCTCGAAAACAGTGAACAGAACGCATAGTGATAAGCTCTGTGTGTCCTTTCGTGGTATTCATTATTTTTGTGGCCATGTTCATGCTCGCATTTCTTTGGGTACCTTTATTCTGGAGGTAAGGAACCTTTAGGAGCTTTGTTCTGTTTTGTTCCTCCAACTTCCTGAATCGTAAGTCGGCAGTGGATCTCATGTATGTTTAGTTGTTCAACTTTACTCATACAAATACTGCTCGTTTATCTGCAACTGCTATTGAAAAGGCTTTATCCTCAACCCGAGGTCATGTTGAGTGTTGAGACTACAAGGTTCCAGGACAGATTTTAAATATTGTTGGCACAATAAAGGACAGCTACGTGAGTGGGCCATCAGTCAGGGAGATGTCAAGAGCGTGGGTGGATCCAGTGTCTTACTCTGTCCTTAGCTTGAACACACTCAAACATGATGACACCCTGAGCAACAATTAGTAAGTGGAACACCTTTGTACAGTCAGCCCACATGATAATGGGCCACGTATGGACTGCAGTGCTGTCCTTGTAAATGGCATCACCTGGCAATTTAAGGAAGGCGCTAATACTGGCGCATGACAAACAATGTTTTGTGTATTCTTTATTTTCATTCATAAATCAATAGTCAAAGTGAGACATTTATGAAATCAATGTTTTGTTTATGAAAACAAAACTACTGTTCAGTGGCGTTAAAGACATACCGTTTGGAACTTGCTCAACTACGAGGTTGATACTATTGATTTGTAGGTGATAGGCTAGTTTCATCTATCAGCCCAGATATCAAATCAAGGCCATGTCTCTCATCATGGTTCTTCCCAACAAACAAACAACTGAGTCGCTGGTATCTGTTATCACTACTATTTCTTGAAACGCGAAAGCAGCTGCTGTTGGTTGAAAAATTTGTCAAGAGTAAAGTTAACATAAATACGAATCAAGTATGTGGTATAAGTCATATTCAGATTCCAAAAGTCTCAGGACAATATAAAAGCCTTTGTCCTCATTGGCTGTGGTCAGTGAACAACATAAGACAACATTCGGCCTTTACTGGTTTTTCTTTGCCCTGTTGCAGGGTTAAACTTTAGAGGGAGGAGGGCACTGAGGCCGCCCTCCTGAGCTCACGTCTATGTCAGAGACCTTCACAGACAACAGCTAGCAGTTGTGACTGTGGAGGTTGCAGATACATCAGCAATTCCTAACAGCAACTGGTGGCCTCCAGCTACCCCCAACAGTTGCTATGACATTGTTTTGTTTTATGTTTCACCTCCCGGAAGCGCTGTATAGCCCTGACCATATAGGGCCAGGGGCAGATTGAGTGAATGGATTATCTTTTACCTTTAAAACCCGGTGATGAATTACTGACTCCTAGTAACTCATTCACCAGTTCTCTTAGTTCCCACACACAGGGTCGTTGAATACTTCACATAGTATTCAGTGGCTGCGGACGTCGGGATCATATCACCGAGCTTTTGATTATCATTGAACTGAAGCTTTGTTGTAAACAGCAGAAGTTTGATGGAAACTCAATGTTCTCACTCTCGTCAGTGCCAGGACGGAGCGGAGCGGCTCTGAGTTTGAGTGATGTTCCTTATCATCACAGATCCCGGAGGCATCGACTCTGTTTATTTCCAATAATGTTTTTCACTTTCTGTTTGGCATGGTGTACCAGGATGTGCAGGCCTCTCCTTTACGATAAAGCCTATCTACCCTCATGCCACTGTCTCCTCCCCTGTTTTCTCCTCCCCTCTACAATAAATGTCATAGTTTCCAAAGGGGGGATGAGGCAGCGAGGGGGGGCAGGGCAGGCGGGCACTCCGCAGTGTAACAGGACCGCAGCAACTCCTTCAACCAATGGAATTATCCGACATAAGTTCTGTGGATGTGTTTTTTTTCCTTCCTTTACTCCTTTTTCTTTTCTGTAGTTGTCTTGCCCTGCTTGACGCGACCCCCTCTTTCTCCAGGGGCCCCTCTAGTCTGAGCAGTTCCAGCTATTTTGCTTGGATTGTGGTGTTTGAGCGTGCGTGTGTGAGGGCTGGGGGAGGGTTCGGTAAGAGATTTGGCAGCTCCTTTGATCAGTAAAGCATAAACAAGAGGGGGGATTCGAAATGGGTAGCAAATGGGGGGAGGAGTGCTGAGTCAGGCCCTCTTTACTCTTTGGCCTGGGATCGAGAGAAGGCAAGCAGGCTGGGAGTTACCACGGCGGCCAAGACAAACTACCTGAATCGCTCTTTCTCTCTTTCAGCTCTCCCTCTCTCAGCTGTCGCTAAGATCTGGGCTAATGTTACTTCTGGAGCTAATGCATAGCCAGTTGTGAAGAATCACAGCGGGCAAGAGTACACACCCAGAATCTGATTATTACAGGGTGCCTGAGATAGATTGCATGTAACCCTTTTATTTTTGGCGTGGGAAATCATTCAACTACCTCAGCAGCGTAACTGTTGAGAGTTGGGGTGTTGCACAAACAAGCCGCGGGACTTTGCCTGCCTGTTTGTTTGAGATGAGGGAGGTCTCTTAAATGGGATGGTTCAAAAAAACAAAAAAAGGACAAGTGAATAGTGGGGTTTTAGGTCGTAGCTCAGTCTGTGCCTTTGTCAAGCAGGTGAAAGCTTTGTAAATGTGGCGCCAGATTGTTAAAGCCCCTGACACTCCACAGTGTCCGAGCCGCTTCCAGGAAAAAAGGACCCCCTGCATTGAGCCCTGGGACTGACCCTCCCTCAATAGAGAGGGTCCTACTCAGAAGAGGAGGGCTTCCTGTATTAGCTTTCCATCTTAATCAAGCAACAAGTACCAACAAAGCACTAATTATCAATGCCTTCACAGAATGAAACACAATGCCCCCTCCCCCTGGTGCCCACTCCCCACTCCTGTCTCACTATGGAGTGAACAGAAAAAAAGTGGGAGCAACATGGATGGGTGCTACTGTAGTTGGTTTTTGAAACAAATCAGTGCGTCTCACAAACCTGCTCCTTATGACTTACTGCACATGTGGCCTAGTGCAAGTCCAGGAACCGATTCCTGCCAAGGCCAAACATTTCCTGCCTTTCCCAAAAACATATCTGAAGGACAAAATATTTGCACCTTTCTGACAATCAGCTCCTTCAGTGTCAGTTCTGAAAATGTCATGCCATGATTCCATTTGTGAATCTCCTTTCTGAATGTAAGACTCTACAGCAGCCGAATCTTAAACAGAATTATAGATCACAGTAAAACAAATAAGAAACCAGTGAAACTCCTGCTCTAGTTTAGATAAATCTATAAATAATTCATTATTTTCCATTACTAAATACCTCAACTGTGTTGTCTCCCTACCCAAAAAAATTGCTAAGACACCTCTAAGGCTCCAATTCAGGTTTTGGTTGAAAGTGGTTTGAAACCAGGTCCTAGGAGTGAGTGCATTCTTGTTGTAGGCCCACATGAGTGAGTTCATCCTAAGGAATTAATCACAGAGAATGGGTGACCTTTGAGTGTTCTGATGGGAGGGTTCCTTTAAACTTCTCTAAAACTGAATCATTAGTTCCTGTATGTGACTGCTAGTTTAAACCTATCACTAATAACTGACAGGACAAAAAGAAACCTTATGTGTCTTTGTCTTTTCCGCCTCCAGCCACATCGATCAGACCACCACTTGGCAGGATCCTCGGAAAGCCTTGCTGCAGATGAACCAAGCTCCTCCAGCCAACACCGTGCCAGTCCAGCAACAGAACCTGATGAACCCGGCCAGCGGTGCATACTTTTTTTTTTTTTACATATCTATGAGTACAGCAGAATCTGTTTGTTCTTTTATTTGAGAGTTCCCTTTATTTAATTGGTTTGCAAGCCGTTTTCTTAGCGTCAGATGAGATCATGGTGCAAAGCCAGGGCTGTGTTCTAGTTAATACATGTCACAGAAGAGTCGGTGCACCTCAGATTCGTCTGTGCGGTTGGAATTTGCCCTAGGCGGAGTAAGACGGAGGCAGAACGTGACAGGTCCTGTCTGACATGTTTGGGAGCTCCGTGACTCACAGATTACAGAGTTCACAGATGAAGTGTCTGTGTATTCTTAAAATTGTCACCCTTCTGGCGACCCATGAGCAGAAAACAATGACATAATTCCATTGCAACCGGTAAATGAAAAGTACATTTGAATATTGTTCAATTTTGATTGCCAACTGTTGACTTAAATATTAACTTCCATCCAAAAATACATTTTTGTTAATAAAATTCTCCAAGAATTTGTGTTGTTATAATCAATTTCAACAGAAGAAAAGTAGAATGAAGCCACATTTTGTAGATTCTCAGTCATCCAGGTAATTCAATCCAAAAGTAGTTACTTTGAGAGCAACTGGACATAGTCTCTCATCCAAGAGGCTTCGGTTCTGGTTCACATTTTGATAAAAAAATATTTAAGTTATACATGTGTTCCTGCAGGTCCTCTTCCTGATGGCTGGGAACAAGCTATGACCCCAGAAGGCGAGATCTACTTCATCAACCACAAGAACAAGACCACATCCTGGCTTGACCCTCGACTCGACCAACGCTACGGTGAGCACAGAAGTGACAACAAAATCTGTTTATCATTTAAATTTACTTTCTGACGTTCAGTTCCTGAGAAGTGAAGGCAAACACTGTATGACAAAGTAAACCAGGAAACTTTGTTTTTTTGTGGCGGTGCTTCACGTTTTCTCTTTTATCTAAAACAAAGTTGTTTCACTGCAGTGTGGTCAATATGGTATGACTCACGGTTTATTTAGCACTTTCTTTTGTTTTTTGCATGACTGATTTGCAGGATTAGCTGTTTGGACTACAATTTCAGCCTTTGCGATCTGCACCCAACCTTTTGTCAGCCATTTTAGTGTTGGAGCAACAGCTGAGTTGGTCATTAATCCCCCCCAGGCCAAGCTGCAGTTTGACACTTAGCTTTCAGTGTGTGGTGAATTAGTGACAAGGGGCCTTGTACGTGTTGAGACTCTGTGGCCATGGGAATGAGCTAATCCCCCCTGTGTGCCCGGAACAGATGAAAGTTCCTGCTTATGTCACTCTGACTCATTTCTGCTTCAGGTGCCATCCCATTATTAGAGCAGTGTTCTCCTTGGTAAGCTCACACTGGCTCACAAAAGTCCCCACCTGTGAATCAGTGCGCCGCCTGTTGTTCTGGTTAATTTTAGCATCACTTTTTCATGGCGAACCCAAGCCTTTAAAGTGTGTATTATTACTTAACAAAAACAAGTCCACGGGCTGGAAAACACACTAAAGAGAGTGGGTCTGGTGGGCAGATATGGCAGCTTCCATCACTGAGGCTCTTTGAAGATTTATAAGCCCTGAACACACAAAGCTGCTTGGCCAGTAAAGTTGAGTGAGCAGGGAGAAAAACAAAAAGTTAACTCATTGTTGGCTACCAAAAATGTTTTGCGCCATAATTCTGAGATTTTAAAAAGAACAAACATAATTTGGCAGTAACCTGGTGGTTAAAGAAACGGACTTGGGTCCGCAAGGCCCCTAGTTTGAATCCCTCTATCGTCTCCACTCACTGCTCCCCTGGCGCACAAAGCTGCCCACTTTTCTCTTTGGTGATGGGTTAAATGCAGAGGTGACAATTCGTTGTGTGCAAATCACAATGTCACAAGGAGTTTGCTTAAAAACAAAACAAACAAAAAAAAAACTTGATGACGTGCAGCAGCAGGACAATCAGTGGGTTTTTATGCTTCTTATCTCATTTTCTTATATAAAACCCTCCGTGTGCATCATAAACTTCTTGGCAAGTTGTACAAAGGTCTTCAATCATTGGCCAACAGCTTTAATAAAGGAAGCCAATTTAAGCTTTGAGGACAAATAGCAGCAGAGCACCTTTTACTGGGGGGCTGCTGCTGCTGCTGCCGACTGACTTTCCCCTGCATGAGGCCCTGTGCGAGCGCAACCCCTATCCTGCTGCAGCCCCAGACAGGCTTGAAACTTTGCCAGACCTCTTTATTCTGCACTCCAACTCTTAATCTGTTCCAGACTTTTTCAGTCAAATAGTTCCAATGTGAGAAGGGAGGTGGTCGAGGGGAAGGGGAGAGAAAGGCAAAAGGCAAAGAAAGCAAAACAGAGGACAGAGCGGGGGAAAACACAGACGGGATGAGCATGCATCCTCTCCAGGCTCCTGGGAGGTGGTGAGCAGGACCTGGGGTCAGAGGGTGGCTGGCCTCTGAAGAGGTGTTGTTCTCTGTACACAACATTAGAATAGAAGCTTAGCCAAACAACCCTTTATGTTTGGAAGAAAAAAGGAAGACAACAACTGGATGAGGCCTCTTTGTATCCCAACTTCACCTCAAAATCTGTCACTTGGATGAGCTGGCAACCTCTATTTGCGCCGTGGACCAGTCAAATGTCTGTCAATTTCTTTGCGGACCGATCTTTGAGGTGTAGCGGATATCTACCGCTGATGGAAATGAAACGTCCGGCATCAAAGTGGTATTTTTTAAGTACAATAATCAACGTTTATAAACTTTGTATGCAACCTTTTCCCTCTGGTGGCAAAGCGGTTTTAAGGGTTTATTGCCTCTTTGAAGACCCACTAGAGTGTGGACGTCCTCGATCAGACAGAGAATGTCTACTCTATGAAAGGCGGCACAAGAAGGCGTTCAGTTGCCGTTTATTTGACATATTGGACTTGGCCTGGATACACAAACTTGTTTAGCGTGAAATTATAAATAAAATGTGAAAGTTGAACACCATCTCTCCGGAGTACCGGTCCACGGGCCAGTGTTTGGGGACCACTGCTCTAAATGACTTCTCCAACCATGGAAAGCGTTGAGTGTTTGGTCAGGAGAAACTGCTTTGACCAAAGAAAATTAAAAGGCTGTTAAGGTTTCCTTCTTCATAAAGTTTCCCGCCCCTCACCTCTACCTGCCCCAGGTTATCCTGTGGTGTACTATGTCTGCCAGTGTGATTGTCTGATAAGGTCTGTTGCTGGCTCGTTGTGCTGCGGGAGTGCGTGAAGAAGACAAAAGGCAGACGGCATTAAGTTGTCTCTTATCTGCTTGGCCCAGCAGCTATCGCTGCCTGACTTCTACCACCATAGTCTCTCACACACACTGTTCTGGGCCTTAGACCTCCCTTCCAGCTATCACTGTGGCCCTGGACTGAACCCGACTCCTATCAGACACACACAGCTGAATTTCCAGTTGAAAACACTTGATGTTGGTGCATAGTTTCTTTGCGGTACCTTCAGTTACTGTAAACTGTTTGGTCTGTTAACGAAACCTTGACACTGTACATCAGTAGAAATGTGTAAGAATGTGCCATACAGCAGTGGTGCCCAACCACTGTGCTGGGGACCGTTACCAGTCCGTAGGTGAATTGGTGCTGGGCCGAAAAGAAATAATGTTTCCTTTTAGTCCCATCTGACTATTACTTCCACTTGATCCATACCCATATCAACAAAAGAACTGACCAATAGAATGGCCAGGATTCCATCATCAATAATGCAACTATATTTGATTAGGAAATACTTTCTCAGTGATATATTATATTATATGTTGATACAAGATTGTAACTTTTTATACCGGTCTGGTAGCAGAAAGTTATAGGCTGCATGCCTATGCATGCAGAACAGTTATAGGCTGCATGCCTATAACATGCAGAACTCTAGAAATTTTATATTATTAACGGGTATTTATCTGGCACACTATTTTCACAGACCAGTTGTTAAATAACAACTGGTCTGTGAAAATAGTATTAACATTTAACCTGTTCGTGGCGCTAAAAAGTTTGGGGAACATTGCCATACAAGACTCTGTGCTTCAGATGAGAGATACATCACGACCCAAATGTTCAGGTCACAACACTTCGTAACCTAATTAAAAACTTAATCCTGGCCCAGAGCAAAATGTATTTGGCAAACTGTATATGTCATTTCACAAAACCTTATATAAACCTTTTAGAATGCCTGGAAGAAAATCAGCATAACTTTTTTTTTTTGTATGTGAAAGGTGATATTTTTAGTGCATATATATTTTTTCTTACTAAATACCTCATGTCAAAGTCAAGTATTTTAACCCTTGGGTTGTATAGATACTTAAAGTACATGACAGTACATGTAGTGTGATGTGCTTTTGTAGAGGTAACGGCTTGAATGTTATAGTAATGCCTTGCAAATGCATTTTATTGATCGATTTGTCCACTTTTTTGGCTAATATTGTTTTTAATATAATGAAAACACCAATATGAAAAGCTTTTATTTGGTTTATATGAATAGCAGTGTAGATAAAAAGTACCATATTATAGAAAAACACAAGAAGCCAAATCACTGAACTGTGAACACTCAACTTTACAGATAATACAGAACAAAATCAAACTTTAATGAAGTAATGTGCAAATGGTAACTGTGTCAAATCCTTTAATACTTTTTACATTGTAAAAACACGGATAAAAAGTGGAATTTTGATACAGAAATGAGTCGACGACACAAATACTTAGTCTTAACACTATGACTAACAAATGTAAATCATTTGTCATAAACCTTCTCTTTCGCCATGTTATATAACCCTCCCTAAGCGTGTTATAAAGACCGTCTCTAAATGAAGTACCATTGACTGGGAGGTTGTTAAACCCTATCTTCTGAAGAACGGCCCGAGCAGATCTACATCTGCTGACAAGCCCCATGTGCAGGACACGAGAGAGCGGCTAATGGTGCCCTGATGGTGGAGCGATCAGGCCACAAAAGGCCTCAGTATCTACAGAGATAAGAAGCTCACAGAAGTTACACACTCTCCCTGTCAGCTCTGTTGATATGTGTGCGTAACTGCTCCATGCTTGTGTGTTTGTGTGCATGTGAATGTGCTTGGGTGGAGTGGGGTTGTTTGGGGGAGGCAGCGTGACCAGAGGGAGGGAGGGAAGTCAGCACAGGGTGGGGCCTGCAGGGCTTCCCAGGGAGAGCCCTGAGCCACAGTTCATTCAGCTGGTTTGATAGTGTAAACAGTGATTGAATGGTGATGAGAAAGGTGCCGGGGTGGGCAGGGCAGGGCAGGACAGGACAGGACGGGGCAGGACAAGGCAGGACAGGACACAGAGGGAGAGCGGAGCGGCTTCGCATGAAAATTGCGTCCCGGTTGAAGCCTTTGTTTTGGTTTGTTGCTTCAAGCGTAAATGTAAACGTTGCCCGTCATTGGTCCGTTACCTTTACACCCCTTGTGGTCCGGGACATTTGCCCTTCGTCCTCTGCTTGGATGATAAATAAAACGTGTGCCCTTCTTTGCATGCGAAGATTACAGCATTTGCCGTGCTGCCTCTGACTGGTGTTTACTGTGTCTGCCTCCCCCGGAGTAAAGAAAAACAAGAGATTTCACTGGGGAACAGCTGTGTTTTCACAACACACACGTTACTTCTGACATGCAGCCGGCCCACTGCGTGCAGAGCGGACTCTCACTTGTTAGCGTGAAGAATTTTTAGATAAATGTGGCTTAGTTGCACAATGCCCCTCATATTGCCTTTATTAAATCAGCTGAGGTCATCAGGCCAAAGCTGGGAGACTGGGAGTTTTTAAGGAATAATCTGTGACTTGTTTAGAAGTTGGAGGAGTAAAAGGAGGGTGGGTGGAGAGGTGAGGAACACAATGAAAAGATAAGTCATGACTGATGCAATGTACCAAAGTAACAAAGCCTGTCTTAGTCAGTGAGTGGGAGGGGATCAGGTCTTACAGGAACAGTGATTGTTGCAGACGCTAGGTGGAAAACTTGTAGTGGGACTACACAACCTGCTGCACTGGCTCTTTTACAAGTTCAACACGTAGACGAGGAGTTGAAGCTGTCAGGCTTGTTGAGCCAAGCCTTAATGTATGAACCTGCAGGAGCTTTGCAGAATATAAACCACTCAACTCTGAGGACGTGTGGTATTTTAAGATTCCAAATGAACCAGATTGTGGTTGCAGGAAAGGCCCTGATTTCATCACTGCGAAAGTCCAGGCCAGAAGGCCTTAGTAATTAAAACAAGGTCATGTTTTGTTTTGTTTATATATGTTTTAAATCAGTGGTTCCCAGTCCGTGGGTGAATTGGTGCAGAGGCCGCAGAGAAATAATGCTTTTTCTTGGCCCCAACTGTTCATTTCTCAAACTTGATCCATACCCATGTGAACTGACCAATAGAATGGCTAGGATTCCATCATTAATAATGCAACTTTATTTGATGAGGAAATATTTTCTCAGTGAAAACAACAATAAACTCAAAATGACACAGATGTTGACACAAATGATGTGCCATTAATACACCCTTGTATACTGGTCTGGTAGCAGAAAATTATTGGCTGGGCGCATTTTAGAAATCCTTGTTGTGCCCATGCATAAAATCTATAAAATATTTAGGTAGGAAGATTTTATAGGTAGGAAAATATTTCAGAACACCATAAATTTCATTTTATCTTGGGGCCACAACTTAACACCCAATCCATGAAAAAAGTACCAGACATTTAACCGGTCTGTGGCGCAAAAAGTTGTGTATTACTGTTTTAAATCATTCACACAGTTCTTTTTTATATTTTATTGGCTATTTTGACCATCTTTGACATTTACAGGAAAGATACAATATATATAGACAGAGAGACAAACATACAGACATATATTTGGATGAATAGACAGATGGTAGATGTGAAGTGATTAAAACTCCAAGTTGAATTTGTTGTTGTTTTTTTTATTGAGACAACAATACAAAAACTGACTGTTCTTTTAAAACCTAATCCTCGTTTGGCAAGAACTGAGGCGGTGCAAAAATCATTTTAATAGATTAAGGATTAATCCTAAACAGAATCTTAAAATCAGAGCATAGAGCAGAGAATTAACAAGTTGTCAAAAGTGATTAAAAAGTAAGCCCAGGCTCATTTTAAGTACTTGGCCGGAATCCATATTTACTGTGTGTCTTTTTTTTGCAGCCATGAACCAGCAGAGGATCACCCAGAGTGCCCCGGGGAAACAGGGAGGCCCACTGTCCTCCAACAGCCACAGTGGAGTCATGGGGAGCAACAGTCAGATGAGAATGCAGCAGATTGACAAAGAGCGGCTGAGACTGAAGCAACAGGAGCTGCTCCGACAGAGACCACAGGTCAGGAACCACAGCCCGGGCTCCTCATGTATTCACAGGTCCCACAGTGGAATCAGAAGTGGGCCACAATTAAAGCCTGGCACGAAGTCACGGGCCGGATTGAATATTTATTTTTTTAAAAAAAAAAAATAACCAGAAAATATTTCCCCTTCCCCAGACATTAAATGCAGGGGTGGCGCTAGATATCGCTGCGGCCCCCACCGTATCAGTGACCGCAACAAAAAAAACAATTTGATCAAGCCCCCAAGTTGCTGGAGCCCCAAGCAACTACCTGCCCATTTTCTAGTCTCACCCCTCATCAAATCTTGATTTTTGGGAACATTGAATCTGGAACATTCGCTTTATATTATCAACACATGAGAAATTTAAGTAAGAAAAACCCCAGATCAGTGGTATTTGCCTTTATCTGCAGCCTTTCCAGATTATTTTTATGTTTTGATGGTTTTCACAGACACACAAAATTCATATCAAATATATATATTTGATATGATCTTGTGGGCCAAAATATATTTACACCGCGGGCCACATTTGGCCCATGGGCCTGAGTTTGACACCTATGGTTTACTGGGTCAATGGTCTTCAACTCACCAGGGTCTGGACTCTGGACTCACAGTCTCTAAGTTGTTTATGTAGGGAAGACACAAGGTACACTTTAAGTATGAGTCAGAGCTGCAGTGGTTGATGCTGGGCCTCTTTGATCTGCCATTATTATACAGTGCTGTACTGACAAACTCACTCTGACTCATCTGTGGTAATTTTATAACTTCCTAGTGGCGATGCGTCACAGGGCCGCCCACTTACAACCGGCGTAGCCTCAGCCCGGCGTTTACTCAAGGCTGTGTCACAACAGGCCGAAACTGAGATTTATGGTTATGAATGGCAGTGGCTGTGACTTTGTTTGCCATCACGGTCACACTGGATGTTTGACATTCAGTGTTTAGGAAGTGACCTGACAGTGATTCAGATTTAACAAACGTGCCTCGACGTGCCCCGCCAGTTGAACTAGCCTCGGTGAAATCAACTCTGCGAAGAGTCGGTGAAGGAGAAATCTGGTTCCCATTCAGGGGCACAGGTTTAAAGCTGGGCTGAATTCAGTTGTGAAATTAATACAAAGCCGCCCCTGAACCTGAAGGGTAATGGAAGTCATATGTACTATATCAGGTGGAGCTGCAGGTTGTTTTCATCAGGCCATATGTGCTTTCCTTTTGACGTTCCACAGGTGATACATCACCACAGTAGTTGAATAGTGACATAGTTAACAAGTGTTTTGGTTCAGTCTAATATTTTCATTCTGCTCTGATTATTTACATGTGTCTTTTGGGCAGTTGGTGGCCTAGTGGTAAATGAAACGGACATGGGTCTGCGAGGCCCCTGGTTCGATTCCCCCAAGCACCAAGTTACCTCTGAGCATGGATGGGTTAAATGCAGAGGAATTTTTCCCAAAAAAAACTTGAGATGAACAACAACATCCTCCTCAACATATTTCCTCAAAAATGATTCTTATGTTTTTTTTTTTTTTTTACGTGCACTCCAAACCCAAATATATTGATATCCAGAAAACTCCATAGTCGTACTCCCAACGATACGGTTGTTTTTTTTCTTTACTAACCTTTGTTCCATATTTAGGTCAAGACACCCATTTATTTTGGTCAAACAAAGATTGCAATTAAGCCAACCTTAAATGTAGCCCAGAGTTTATGGTACTGTAGATGTGGAGTTATATTATTTACATATTGTGTAACTTAGCCCTGTGTGTGCAGAGGGAGTTCAACTGTGGGACAAAAGTAGCCAAACCCGTAGTTTAACTGTACAGATCAGATAAAGACAACACGCATCCTGTGGATCTTGGTTTAAAAAAAAAAAGAAGAACTGATAACGCTCCATTTACACAGTCAGGACTGTCCAAGAAAACACTGTTAAGTACTTTGTTTTGGTACAAATCGTCCTAATGAAAGGGCTGTTTGGACGACGTTTGTTTACCAGAAATGTCCCACGTGTCCAGAAGGACTGTTTTCAAAGGCTCATATCTCAGCGTCTTCCTCTTCATTGCCATGTGTGACCTTAAATGTCAATTCAATCCAAGACAACGCCGTCAGTCTGGTCCCGTCAGTGAGGCTTCCTGTACCAGTGCCGTACGGGAAGGAGGTGAAGAAAAAAAAACACATGACTTCACATCCTCGGCCTTATCTGATAGAGCATGTGTAGAAAACAATTGTCTCCGACTGCGGTTGGCCCCTCCAGTAATCTGACACCCTATATGGGCAGAAATGGCGAGCAGCCATGTTGAATGTCTGCGTGTGATTCTTCAATCTGTCTTCTACTGTAACCAATGAACGGCAGTAAAACCAGACCGTGTTGAAAATATTTCGATGCTGTAGCTGCGTGTGATTATCTTCTGAGGTCGATGAAGTTGATTCTTCTGCTCATGTTTCTTTGTTTTTTATCTCCTTGAAGGAGCTCGCACTGAGGAATCAGCTGCCAAACAGTATGGATCAAGATGGCGGCACCAACCCAGTGTCTTCCCCCTTGGCTCAGGATGCCAGGACCATGACGGCCAACAGCTCTGATCCATTCCTCAACAGGTTGGTGACGTTGAGATCTTTTTGGGGTTTTTTTTTTCTTCAAGGCATTTTCGTCAAGGCATTTCTCACAAAAAGAGCGCCCTCTGTTGTGGCTGTCGCTCTGCAGCTGTTGACTCTTGAATTTAAAGGGAACCTTCTGGCCGTGGTGTTTACACTTGAGCTGTAGTGAGAGCTCTTTCAGTTACACAAGGAGTTAAAACAGAAGGTCACTCTCTGGACTTAACCCTCTTCACATGGTTGTGTGACTCAGTTGAAGCCAGCAGCTCATGCAGTAGGTTCTTTGCACAAGGACGACCTCTGGTGGACATGTTTCGCAATATAGCGCACTTGTGCTTTCAAGAGACAAAAAAAATGTGGATAAACTAAAGATTAAGATTTTAGATGTAAAAACCTTCCGCAGGTCAGTCTGGGAAATAAACGCCTACTAATTAAAAATACAGTTTCCTGGTAATGGGGACAAAGCAGGCCATGGAGACGTGGTCCAGTCAGTAGACAGACCGACCTAATCTCCCCTCCTCCCCTGTTGCCTTCACTCCCCTGCTCCTCACAAAGGCCTCATTCATCCTGCCACTGCCATACTCTGCCTACATATTTTTCCTCTTCTAATTAGTATAGGCTTGTCAAATGTCTTCCTCGCTCCCTCTTTGTCTCTTTTGCGCTTTTTAACATTGGCCTTTTTCCATACATTTATGGCCTGGAGAGAAAAGCTGAGAACATGGAGCTGAAAGTGTTTGGTAGAGAAACAGGAATCTTAATCTTTGTTACATTACGCCAGTCACTAGTTGTCTTAGGAATTGTAAAATATATTTTGTTTCCAATTCAATATCAACATTTGCTAAAATACATCATATTTATGCAGCAGAAGTGACATAACAGTTGAGGAAGGTCCACAGGCTCTGAGCGTTGCACCGTCCCAACCCACAGGTGAAGTGTGATTTGGGCGGCAATGGTGGAGACTGAGACCAGGCAATGAATAAGTGGATGAAGTTGAATTAATGAATGAATGACATTCAATAAATTAACATTTCTGCTCTTTTTTGACACGTCCAGCGGGACCTACCACTCCAGGGATGAAAGCACGGACAGTGGCCTGAGTATGAGCAGCTACAGCGTCCCCCGCACGCCAGACGACTTCCTTAACAGTGTTGATGAAATGGACACAGGTGAGACTAAACGTGCATTTCTAGAAGATAGAAGGAATTTTGTTAGGCAACTGGACATGTCATGGTCAGTTGACCAACAACACTTGACTGACTGTGAATCTTTATCAGTTTATACATACATATACAAATGTCCCACAACCTTTTATTTTTACATTGTTTGGTGAGTCTGCATGGAACTAGTTGCTCCTGCAAGCGCCACTGTTGCAAAGTGGTGCTTGGTTTCCAAAGGGTTGGTGCCCCCTGCTGTAAAGCTGTAACTTTACTAATGTTATGACTTCATTGTATAACATTTCTGTCATATTGATATAAAACGGCCTCAGATGGGTTCACGACACCTAAAATGTTATCACTTCATTGAAATGGTGGCATCAGCAGAGGATGGTTTCGATCCATCGACCTCTGGGTTATGGGCCCAGCACGCTTCCGCTGCGCCACTCTGCTTCAATGCTTATGGAAACCTTTCTTGTCCTTAGTGACCAGCTATCTGCGATCTAATAAGACGTAATAGTGAAACGGGGGAGTGGGAGAACACACAGAGAAGAGTGGGACACGGAAAACGTTGATATGTTGTGGCAACTCCTAAACTAAGATGTCTACAATGGCAATAACAATTGTGATTATGTGTAACAGAAAAAGTGGTTTTATATATTTAAAACAAATAAGGTTAAGGTGTGGACATGTTTAGAGGAAGGACAGGGGTTAAATTGGTAGAAGAATGATCCTAGAGATGGAGCCACCAGGTAGGAGACAAAGAGGAGATTGATGGATGCAGTGAGGGAGGACATGGAGGTAGTTGGAGTCAGAGTAGAAGATGCAGAGGACAGGGGGAGATGGAAAACGTTGACTTGCTGTGACAAATCCTGAAAAAGGGACAAGCTGAATGGAAAAGGAGACAAAGTGTACAAATGGGGATGCATTACATTCCAGTGAAATGATCTGAAACTCCTGAACAGCAGATGTGTCTATTTTCTCCTGACTTGTGCCCTCGTTTGAACTTTTGTTTCTTCTGCTGCAGGAGATCCACTTCAGTCGACCATGGCAACACAGCCCAGTCGTTTTCCAGACTACCTGGACGCCATCCCGGGAACAGATGTGGACCTGGGAACCATGGAGAGTGAAAGTATGGCAGTGGAGGGCGAGGAGCTGATGCCCAGTCTGCAGGAAGCCCTGAGCTCCGACATCCTCAACGACATGGAGTCGGTGCTGGCGGCCACTAAGATTGACAAGGAGAGTTTCCTCACTTGGTTATAGAAGCCCCCCAACGTGAGGGGGGGG
>JAFBJS010058875.1:46320-72227 GCA_016785265.1 Paraplagusia blochii
TAGAGGAAGGACAGGGGTTAAATTGGTAGAAGAATGATCCTAGAGATGGAGCCACCAGGTAGGAGACAAAGAGGAGATTGATGGATGCAGTGAGGGAGGACATGGAGTTAATTTACTTTGAAGATACAGAGGACAGGGGGAGATGGAAAACATTGACTTGCTGTGACAAATCCTGAAAAAGGGACAAGCTGAATGGAAAAGAAGACAAAGTGTACAAATGGGGATGCATTACATTCCAGTGAAATGATCTGAAACTCCTGAACAGCAGATGTGTCTATTTTCTCCTGACTTGTGCCCTCGTTTGAACTTTTGTTTCTTCTGCTGCAGGAGATCCACTTCAGTCGACCATGGCAACACAGCCCAGTCGTTTTCCAGACTACCTGGACGCCATCCCGGGAACAGATGTGGACCTGGGAACCATGGAGAGTGAAAGTATGGCAGTGGAGGGCGAGGAGCTGATGCCCAGTCTGCAGGAAGCCCTGAGCTCCGACATCCTCAACGACATGGAGTCGGTGCTGGCAGCCACTAAGATTGACAAGGAGAGTTTCCTCACTTGGTTATAGAAGCCCCCCGACGTGAGGGGGGGGCACTGACTCCTGACTTAACACACTACACTCTGAACTGCTGCCTGCTGTGATCTGTGAAGGATTCATAGATGCTTTTTACGAGACATTTCAGCAAGCCTCTCTGGACGTCTGTCTCCGCGCGCAACACCACGCCCTGTTCCCGAGGCGGAGTTGTCTTGTGTTTTCTTTTCTTTTTGTGCGTTATCTCTTTATTTTGTCTGTGTCTTCAAGGCTGGCCCATGAACAGACAATTACGCAAAAGGGTCCCCATATCATCCGCAGGTCTACAAGTCACACGCTCAAGTGTCTCCACCCAATCCTGAATCTGAATTCCTGCAGGTCACGTCCACGTGGACCGTTTATCACCAGGCATCGCCGCCTTCTCGTGAAGCAGCGCTACATGAACTGTTGTTGAAACGTCTGCATCGTAGCTTGAGTAGGTTTACATTTGGCCTTGTTAGTTTTTCTTTCATTTCTTTGTGTTTTGTGAGCCTGAACAACCAAAAATGATGTATTCGGAGGAGCATTAGGAACAATACTGATTTGGAGTTAAGGCAACACGAGGCCTTGTGTGGATGCGTTGGCTTTGCTGCAGGTGGTGGGCAGAGGGCTGACGCCTGGGGACCGCCTTCATTGCTGCTTGGCTGTGCCAACAAAGTCTAACTTAAACCTTGGATAGATTTAAGTGCCTTCAGATGTATTTTTAGAGACGCGAGCACCGCGAACAATTTTTTTTTTCCGTACCACAATAAGCATTGAGGCTGGGGTCACCCACACCCTACACCCCCCCACTTTACTTCTATATAAATGATCAATAATCGCAATTGTACCTTTTATTTTGTAAACATACAAGGGGATTTAGGGAATACGTTTTGGTTTCAGTCTTATCAAGCCTAAATCGTGGTTTAGTCTTCATTTTTATCTTTTTAGATTTGTCTTTATTTTTAGGTTACTACATTTGTATGATAGCGTAGCTCAAACGGCATTTGTGCTTTTGCTGTTAATTTCTTTCCTAGACAAATGTATGCATTTAACAGGGTTGACTGTTATCGCGGCCTCACTTCCCTCAGAACAGCTGCACAAAGACACAGGTTGACGCAGTTTCGACCTCTTGTTTTTAGCCGATTCACTTCTTGTCTCTTATTTACTTATTTACATTTACGTGTGATTTATTTTTATTTTTTTTAATGGGTCACATGCAGCTTTTACTTTATCTTCTCCTGAACATTAACCAAAAAGCAAAAAAAAAAAAAAAATCTTGGCTCATAGAAAGCCGATGCATTTTGTTTTTGATCAAACACACCTTGTACCAGAACAGTTCCTGATGAGTTTAGAACCTCTGTCAGAGAGTGTGCCACATGTTGAACTGATGGAAACGGAGACTGTAATGAGGTTAAAAGAAGGTTTAAGAGTAATGTCCAGAGGTAACGTTGAAGGTTAGGGGATGGTCTGGCTGGCATCAACTTTGGTGTTGTGCTGTTTTATTTTTATGATTTTTTTTTTTTATAATCAAAAGAAACAATCAGTTCTTTTCTAAGTCAGGAATTGTAGCAGCAACTTCCAAAGATGTGTTTCTTGATGTTTTTGCTTCCACTTTAACAGAGTCCAGAAATATGTTGAAAGAACCGTTTAAAAAAAAAAAGAACCGTATAAGCTAATGAGAACATTTGGTAGGTATTTAAGTGTCTGTGGTCACGTCTGTATGAGTGAACCCAGTTGATATGAGAGTTTCTGATCTATGAATTTTTTGCGTGACTAACCCTGAGGACGGTAGAGATACGATACTGCTAGAGATACAACTCAGTACGTTTACATGGTAGGAGGACAAACTGAACTCTTGCTTTAGTCTGACTAAAACTGGACGTGAGGTGTAAATGTGTAAAAATGACTGGAACGGCAAGTTGTCAAAATTAAGAGATTGGCCTCGCACTGAAAAAGTATTACAAGAAGCACATGCTAACATTACAGGCTTCAAGATGTCTTTGTGTCCCCAATAACTGCAACATTTATCTTACGTGTACCCCGATTAATAGCCACAGCTCCAACTCTACTTAACACACGCTTTTAGCATTACGCTTTGCTTAAGATACACTAACTGCAGTATTCCACAACTAGCAGGTAATGATGTCAAAACAATTCCCTGTAGGTTCCCAGTCACTTATCCAAACATAGTTATATCAAAACTAGTTTTACAAAAAAACTTTTATTTAACTCATTACTGAAAATTAAAAGGTCTTCCTAAAATACCTTAAAAAAAGTGTGTTACTGACCAATTAAAACTTTCAAGCAGGGGTCTCAAACTTGCGGCCCTTGGACCAATTGTGGCCCATAAAACCATATCTTGCGGCCCCCACCTCGACGTGCAAATTGAACTCATAAAATTTTATAGATTTGTTCCCCACAATTTAGCTTAAATCCTATAGTTCTCAAAACACTGACCCACAGTCTCCTTCTGGTTCTGGTTCAGAATCTGAGGAAACTGATTCATTAATTTTTTTGAAAGCTAATGTGGACCTTCAGTGAAATGAGTGTAGGTGGTGGCCCTCAACTTATTTGAGTTGGAAACCCTGATGTAGAGATTTAATATGTATGTCTATTGGTAAATATTACAGAAACTGAACGTTACTAGTAAAAAAAAAATGACAATATCACTTGCAACCCTACGTTAACTTTTGTGGATTATCCCAGTCCATCTACATTATAAACCCTGACCCAACGCAGCTGTGCATGTAAACGTACTGACATCTTTCACACTCATGTCCTTCGGAGTCGACACCAACTCTCATAATCACATTATCTCAATGTTTACACCATGACTACATTTTAACAATTACTGAAAAAAACAGATTTGCCTGCGGTGTGTGCCCTCCAGAATCCATGTGCCAACCATAACTGTACAACACTAATTGTCAAAACTTGTTTTGTTTAGATTTCACATCATGAACTTTTTTTTATTCCGTGTGATGAACCTCTTGTTAGTTTTGACTTTATTAATCAGTAAATGTTGATGGATTCAGATGGACAAACAGTGTTGGTGAGAACAATGCAACTAAAATGAGTGGTACACTGCAGTGCTTGTATTGCACGGCTTCGGCGGTTTTTCCTTTTTGATGCGGTGACGCATTTTGTCACAGACCTGATTTAATGCTTACCTAGCGTATAACTGTCAGAGCGTATTAGCTGTCGACCGTCGGTGTAGCAGTAGAACTAATCACAAGTTAAAGGATTTTGTATTTAGACTTTCCTAAATGCACATGCAATGATTTATATTCATTAATGATCTATTCATTTTGATAGATATGTGCATGAGTTTTAGAGCAATAAATTCTGTTACATTATATCTTTCTTCATATACTTTGAAATTGACCTGAAATAAACTATATACTTTGTGGTAATGTCATCTCTGTGTGAATCATGTTACGGCAGTTCATCCCAGTGTTTTAATGATCTTGTTGGACCATGGACAAGTTTTAGCAACCAGTGAGAGACCATGGGAGGATAACGAAAAATGGTTCAAATGTCAATGCCCTTACGGCAAAACAGAAAAAAAAGACATAATTATGTAACAATTACTAACAATCTGAATGACTTTTTCATTGTACTGGCAGTACAACAGAATTGCAGACGTTCCAAAGCAGTTCAGAAGAACAGAGGGAAAACAAAAAAATGAATATAAGAGCAAGATAGACAGTTCATACAAGATAAATTTACATTTATGAATTATGGCACATGCAGATTTGTCCAGTTTAGTGGCAGATTATGTACGTACCGTTGGAGAAAGAAAAAAATAAAAAACCTGGGCTGCCAATTTTGAGCCGAGATCCAAACCTCACCCTTTACAAATGTAATAGTTGTTTGGACCGAAACTGGTCAGTGACTAGGGACCTGGTTTAATGAGACCAATGTTAATGTTCTCCATTTGATTCCTTGGACATAAGTCCAGTGAAGGGTGAAGTTAAGACAGTACGAACTTGTTAGATTTAATGTAGTTTATTTAAAAAAAAAAAAAAAAAAAAAAAAAAAAAAAAAAAAAAAAAAAAAAAAAAAAAGTACATAAACCCCTGTCTGAACACCAAAATGAAAAATGCCAACATTTAGCTCACAATTTTAACAGAACTAATGGACGTCCATTAAAAAAAACAAAAAAAAAAAAAAAACACTAAAAACAAGGCAACAATGACCTGAATCACCATGGGTTTTTAAATCTAGTCCTAGACCACTGATGAACTAAATGCTTGATCAGAATTCATTCATACTGGTCTTAATTACATTCCACTGTTGGAAGTAAAGAGGAAAAATGTTGTAGCCATGGATGGACCAGGTTACAAAATCAGATGGATCCAAGTCTGATTTTGGAATCTGCATCTATGGTACAACTCGGTAAGAATTCATGACTGGATTTTGAAACACCAAGAAGAAGAAGAAAGTGTGAAGAGGAAGAGTTTGGTTAGTAGTGCTGTGAAGTGAGAAGGAAATCCAGCTCAATAAATTCTGACCGATTGTGAACTACTGTAAAACTAACATTAACCTGGGATCAAGCATGTAGGTCAACTCTGACTAAAGATCATAAAATATTGGTTAATTCTTTGACAGTTCAATCAAAAAAAAAAAAAAAAAACCCCAGCCAAGCAAGGTTCACAAATACAAGTGAATATACAATGTCAGTTGGTGTTGATCCTTCGTGCTGCAGCAACAACTACCTGAAAATGTGAAGTTTGGAAAACGTGAAAATGGGAAATAAGTTTAGATGAACAGATCACTACATTTTTTTTAACCAACCTCAAGACATCTAGTAAAAAGCCAAGTCTGGATCATCTCAACTTCCCCAGCTGGTGCTGCTCACTTCAGTTGTCCAGTTCAAGAAGTCCAGTCAACATCTGCCATCAGAAAACCCTTTTAAAAACACATGATATACTGTATTATTACATGTCTGTTAAAAAGCAAAACGTGATTAAAAAGCATGAGATAAAACATTGTGGCTTACAGTTATCCATCGTTAACATCTGAGGTTCTTCCAGCTCATGTTTGAACATTGGTCCATGGCATGAATGACCACCAATCCAGAAGACACCACAGCCCAGAGATGTGTCATCCAAGCCAAATCTTCAATGACATTGACAGCTCTGTGGGTTTAACATCTTAACATAAAGACAAACAGCAAATGAGTTAAGACCAGGAGGTTTCTTTTGTACAACTGTGAGAAAAACTTTGATTATGTCACTACAGTTGAAAAAAAAAAAAAACCTTAAGGTATTCAACATTCAAATATAATTGTGTTATTCTGCTCACTGTAAGTCTCTTTAACCAGGGCTCATCTTCTCCATATGTGGTCCATAGAATCCTAAACACAAGGTCATTGAGTAGATGATTGAAAAAAAAAAAAAAAAAAAAAACAACAAACACACACACACACACACACACACACACAAGATCAATAACAAACCTGGAGACGTCCTGTGGCTCAGGACATCCTTGTGTCTGAGGGCCGGGTTTCACTCTCCAGTCGATGAAGCCAGTTCTCCTGTGTGGACGGATCCAGATCCAACACCTCTGGGCCAGGGAAGTGTTTCACTGACTGATCTTACCTTCAGTCAATCAGGATAGTTTTAGTGAAGCCTTTGCCACCAACACTGATCAGAGATCATTCACAGAGAAAACACCAATACATTGACAAAGTTTTAAAAAAAAAAAAAAAAAAAAAAAAAAAAAAAAAAAAAAAAGTGAACATCAACTCCCAGGAGTTGGAATCATCTACATAGTCAAGGTTAGAAACTACAAACAGGGTAAAAATACTTTCCCTGTTCCATTTCCAAACTACTCCCACATATTTAACAGCGTACTTCAAAAAGTAAATATTAATATCGTCAATATTAACTGACTCTTTTCCAACTCTCAGGTTGTCTCTTCGCCAAGTATATTTTCTATTAAAGAACCTAAACGCGCAGCTTAACCTTCATGCCTACCAGACTTCAACAGCAGGGTTAAATTTGTCGACTTATCACTGCATGTATTACAGTAAAACGTGTCATTCCGCAGAGGACATAACTCCTCTGGTGGGAGGCCTCCCAACGCACAGTCTACAAACCACCCAAGGGCAGAAAAGTCTTTAGTAGGAAATAGACTTGGCAGGACAAGACAAGGCCTAGAAGTTGGACAGAGTTACAGTCAAACTGTTTTACTTTAAAATGTAATTTGAAACATCTGAACTAAATGCCAATTTAAACCCCAAAAACTAATGGCTACATAGCATATGGAAAAGCCTTAAAAACAAAGTAAAACATTTAATCAAGTGTACGTTACACATACAACTCCAAATTTGTGAGTCGCCCAGTTAGTGTAGAAAACAGCCCAATAACTGACCACAGACCAGTGAAACATGCAGATAAACATGGTCATGCAAGAAATGGACAAAACCAAACAGACCAACAGCAGAGACAGGAAAAGTAAAGCAAGCTCCATCATAGTGATTCTCATCACTGCACACAAAGAAATGTCACCTCTGTATTTAACCCATCACCAAAGTCAACAGAGGGCAGCGTTGAGCACCCGGGCAGCAGTGGGGACAATGCCTTGCTCAGTGGATACCTGAGCAATAAACTTGTAGTTAGTGGATTTGAACTTGGGACCCTACAGACCCCAGTCCGCTTCCTTAACCACCAGGACGCCACTGCACCACCACTGACCGTGGCATACAAACCTGTTACAAAATAAACATATATACACAGAATACACCAACAGTCACTGTCAACTATACAAAACGTATACATAAATACAATACTAAAATACACAATATACAGAAAACTGTCAAATACAGATGAGCATACAGATACAATAGTCAAATACACGAATATATAACAGGAAAACACAAATGAACGTACAGATACAATAGTAAGATACATGAATATACGTACAATAGTGAAATACAAACATACAAAAGTTAGCAAAAAAGCTTAAACGTGAAACAAGGCTCTTGTGAGCAAAACGCTTTCAGAGAGATAACACTAACAGTCAAATAACTATGTGAATACATGCATGAATACATAAATACAATACACAATATACAGAAAACTGTCAAATACAGATGAACATACAGATACAATGGTCAAATACAAATATACAAAACAGTAAAATACAAATGAACGTACAGAAGAAAAGAGGTAGAATGCACAATATACAGATACTAAAAACATTTAAACAAACACAATCAAAAGGGGAAATCGTGAAGTAACATTGTCATATAAAATTGAATATAATGGATGCAGACATAACTTATAGATGTTGCGTTTAGAGTCCTGAACGTCCATGTTCATAGATGAAGTCGGAATCGGCAATGTTCCCACGACGTTCAACTTCATTGAAAATCGTTGAAAACGCAACGTTCGAAATCGTTGAAACGCAACGTCCAAAATCGTTGAGAACGCACGCAAATTCCAAAAATCTGGAAATGATCTGTACAACCTCCAGGATCGTAGAAAACGACATCCATAAACGTAGGGATTATCCTTAAACGTAACGCCTTGGTCGTAACTATGGAAATCGTCCACAAACGCAACATCCAGGATCGTAGAAAACGAAGGCGACGTCCAGAACTATGGAAATCATCCGCAAACGCAACATCCAGGATCGTAGACAAACGCAAGGTTTCTAATCGTGGAGATGTCCTCGAAGGCAACGTCAAGAACGGCGGCCATTGGCGGGAAACGTAACGTCAAAATTGTGTAAGGTTTCAGTTACACAAACTGCCAGTGAACTAGGGATTTAAAGTAACATTAACATAGGAGACTAATGACTGGGACATAGACTAGACCAGGAGAACGCGCCGTAGTGGCATTGAACCCATCACTGAGCGCCTTCGACGCCCAGATTTACAGCCTGTCAACAGCCAAGTTTACCGTGTTCAAAACCCACTCTCACCGAGGCACGGCGGCCCAAAGCAGCGACACGGCGGCCGCAAAGAACAAAAACATTCTTCCTTACTATGTTGAAGGTCTTCAGGATGATCATTCTGGAAAACCAACAGAGTTCTGAGGTTAGCCCGCTTGTCAAATGGTTACGTTCTCCACCCGAGTTCGACTCCACACATTTCCTCACCTTGTCTTTCAGTTTTTAGTCCGTCCTTGGGACGCTGGCCAACATCGACCCGGTCTCCGTGCCCAGAAATCCCGACATTTCTGTTCAATACAATAATAGCGACGTCTTTTACACGTATATTCACCGTAGACTTCCCGAAAATATTACCCCGAAGACAACAGTAAGGGATAAACGAGTAAAAAGTTACTTACATTTCTTTCTCCATCGTCCATCCGGACCAGGTCGAGTCGCCATTAAGGATAATCGTCTACACCTGTGGCTTTTAAAGCAAGTGCCAATCATTGTCGGCGTCTGACGTCACTTCCTAAACCGTTGACAGCGGGTGAGCTATGCTCATGTGTCTTTAGTGTACTACACCGGAAATTACCGTTGATTGGCTTGATTCGTGTGGGGGAGGGGCGCCGCAGTAACGGTCTGGGGTTTTTTTTATTTGTTTTTAGTCAAATACATGATTCTTGAACGGTTTATTACCGTAGAAGACGTTCAGTTATAACTCCAAATAGTGTGAAGTTAAACATCTTCGAATCTGTTCTTTTATAAATTAAATACAGACTAAATGAATTAAGTACAGGGTGAGATGGAGGTTATTGACTCGCTGTGGCAACCGCTGAAAAATGGGATAAGCCGAAAGGAAAAGAAGAAGAAGACTAAATGAATTAAGTCTTTAAGCACATTTACATAGAAACTCCCTAAAACACAACAAAAATTCTGAACGAAACCGATAGTATTTTTGCTTTAATATATCGTTAATAATTGTTATTGTTAAATCCAGCGCTTCTCTCTGTGTGTGAAAGATGCATTATGGGTATTATCTCAACATTTATTCACTTAATAAAATCTGAATTATATTTATGTCACATAAGTAATAGAACATTTGTTGTAAAGAGAGTATGTATCGTGTGTTATTAGTATGAGAACTGTAGAACAGTGGTGAGGTGTGCAGTTGGAAGGACAGAAGACTTTAAGGTGGAGGTGGGACTGCATCAAGAGAGAAGAATAGAATGGAGTCTGCAGTGATCTGTGATAGAAGAGAGTCAGTGAAGGTGAAAGGAAAGGTTTACAGGACAGTTGTGAGACCAGCCATGAAGGATGGATTAGAGACACTTGGAATAGGTAGAAGACAGGAGACAGAGCTGCAAGTGGAGGACTCAAAGATGCTGAGTTTCCTTTTAGGAGAGACAAGGATGGACAGAATCAGGAATGAGGTGATTAGAGGGTCAACACAGACAGGAAGGTTTAGAGAAAAAGCTAGAGAAGACAGATTGAGATGGTTTGGACATGTTCAGAGGAGGGACAGTGGATACATTGGTAGAAGAAGACAGAAAAGAGATTAATGGACGCAGTGAGGGAGGACATAGAGGTAGTTGGAGTCAGAATAGAAGATACGGAGAACGTGGGGAGATGGAAAAACACTAATTTGCTGTGGCAACCTCAAAAAAAGAGAAAAACCCGAAAGGAACATTGTTTGTGGTTTTTGTTTTTCTTCCTTCAGTGACAGAACCTATTCATAAGATTTGTTGAAACAGGAGAACACAACTCTAGCTAAGTTATAACTAAAGTTAAACACTTTTGTAGCTACCATCTGAGGCCACAAATATGTAAATTAATAAGAAACTTAAACCAAATGTTGAAAAACGTCGAGCTGCTGAAGTTACCAAATGCTATGGAATTGTTCCTTGAAGATATAATTCCCATGGGAAGGGAGAATTTCGGAAATTTTTTCAGCTGGCTATTAATATAGTTTAAAGGCACTCACAGGCCACATGAAAACATACCATGTTCCACAAATGGTCCCCAGGAATGACTTAGGACGTGCCTGTGGTGAAGGGTGTGTTAAAACTGAAAGAAAAAAACTTCTGCTTCAGATTTCTGCTGAGGAGCTGCTGAAGAAAAGGGCGACAAATGTCACATTTATTCAAATTAGTTTTATTAGTTGCTTGTGTTAAAATGTTTTATTACTATCCCAATAATTATTATTAAATATCACATGAAAATAAAGGTTACATTAATGCAACTGAACTCAAAATCTACCACAGATCAAAAAAGCTTAAACAGTAACATGAGACAGAACCGAAGATTCTGTGAGAGCGTCCGAACGTGAGACCGTTTCATGCCGGAGAAGACAGACAGTTAAAGGCTCGGATTATCAAGATGACATTGAAAGCAACACAGTAATGGTTCCTCCTCACAGTGTGAAGTGTTAATCTCTAAAGTAGCATGAGAATGACAGACCGTAATAGGGATTGCACAGAGAAAGTATTTATTGGATAAAATACAGTTGAGTACGTCGTTATTAGCCCTTCTGAGAAAATGACATTATTCCCGAGGCACTTTCATACAAAAGATTGGACATCAGTCGTTTGTCCAAACAAAAAAGAATCACACAGTGAATCTGGAGTGAAGAATTGACCTAATACTGCATGTTTTCGGATTGCGGAAAATCCACACGTTGACCAGGAAGATGAGGGCAGCAGTGAGTCCCTGTGTGACCAAAACTATAATAAAAAGGTTAAATAATGAAGAACAACATGGTCAGACATGTAGTTGGAAAGCGTTACACCTTTAACCTTAGATGAGTTGTTTGCTAGTTTGATTCCAAATTGAGATTAACCCCATTTTTCTTGCATTTATGAATTCAAAAGTGTGAAGCGGAAAAATTTCGCATCTCTGAATACTACGTATAATACATTTGCTATGGGGTTCAGCACAGAGGACCATAAAGTCACAGACATCTGCTGAAGACAACTTGAAAATGAACAGACATGGTAAAACTAAGGCCGGGGGGCCAGATATGGCCCGTTCAGCTTTGTAATCCAGCCCACCAAACATGTCCAAATGATATAATTGGTTTGCACTGTGATTAAACTTTTACCCAATATTATTTTTATAATGTATCTTACCCTGCAATACCCACAAATGATCTGTAGATGGCAAAAAGTAGGCTAAATGCATTTAGCTTTCTCTAAACAGGACTCTAATACTTTAACAATATTGTCGATGAAGGTTCTCAGTCATCCAGGTCATTGTCAAGTTTAAAGAGTTTAATTAGGCCACTGGTCATTTATTTTAGTTAATAAGAATCATCCATATTTTGCTCCTAACCTGGGCCTTGTGGCCAACGAGTCAAAAAAGGTGGCCCGGCCTCTTCTAGGAGGATTTTGTGGTTAAATTAGATAAACTTTAAAGTCTCATTAAGCACAAAACTGCCCCCTCTGGTCACTTCGTTGATGCGTTAATGAAGAGATCACATTTTGTTGTGTCCTGTGTTTGTTGTGTCCTTATTTGAGGATATTCTCAGTCATCCAGGCCATGACAGTAAGCTCAAAACAATATAAGGTAGGCAACTGGACTCACTTTGAGTGAGTTTGGATGAGAGGTGAAATTTCTATGTCTTTACCCAGAAAGAATCTTTGTCCTGCATTGAACCAGGACTTCAACCTAACAGATAATCTCAGAAAAGAAGGGAAGACACGGTCAGATTTAGAGCAGCTTCAGAGACATTTGAGAACATTTGAGATATTTGAGAACCCAACAGAAACCATTCCAAAAGACTCCATCTGTCATGTATAAAAATCCCGGAATTCATTCTCCAAAGAAGGGGCTAATAATTTCATCCTCAACCGTCCCCATGATAAAATATTCAGAGTACTAAGGACATAGGACACACTCTTTTCACAGTAAATACAATATAAAACAATACAGTATATGTAGTTAACAAATTTCATGGGTTTATAAAATTCCATTTTACGCTTATTTACAAATCGTCCCACCCACGCGGACTGGACCTCGGTGAGAACTGAGCTCAGGAATGACTCCCCAGAATCTCGTCTAAGTTGATGTCTTTCATCCAGTCGTCGTTGCCAGAGTCAGACTTGAGCAGAGAGTCAATGAAATCTGAGTCTGTGTTAATGCCCGGGACTGTGTTGTCTCCCTCGGGCAGGAAATCGAACGTCAGGCGGTTGGTTCTGTTGTTCTGGTGAAAGTTGCTAGAACAGGGATTGGGCTCGGCGTAGCTGCCCGCCGGTACTCTCTGTTCAGGAGAGGTCTGGCTCGGGTTCCCCACAGCTGATGGGGATCCCATCATGGACTGGCCTGCTCTTGGACCCGTGTCTCTTAAAGAAGGGTTGAGAGGGAGCATCCCTGCCTCCGGTGCTACTTGGTTTGGTGGGCCCACGTGCCGCTGTTGGTACTGAAGGTTTGGCATGTCCAGCTGCCCGCCCTGTGACTGCAGAGGCGCGGGTAGACGTCGTACCCCAAGTCCAGTTGTCACTTGCTTGTTGGCTGAGCCCCAGCCCATGTTGACATTTGTCATCAAGCTGCCCAGACCCGGTCCTGGCACCACCGAGGAATGAAGATCAGCTGTGCTTCTGACATGTTGTCCACCTGCTACACTGTTCATCCCGAAGGAGCCTCCTTGACTGTTCGGACCCAGGAACCTGGGCTTATTTGGATTCATATGCTGCTTGAATTGACCAATACAAGGATTCGGATGACAGTCGGTCCCCATCCCAAATCTGCGGTCCGTTGTCGGCGGACTTATCTTCGAGCCAGAGCCACTGGAGAGGTGACAGGACATGGCCTGGAGGTCACTCTGTGGACCGGTACTGGAGGAAGGTGAAGAGTTTGGACCTAAAGAAATACAAGAACATTGTTATCACTTCTCTTTTCCTAAGTTTATCCCTCTTTTTATCCAATGGTTTACCTGTGAAGAGGTTTCCTTGCTTCAGTCCCACCATACTGCGAGACTGTTTGTAATCAGGCGGGGGCCTCGTCAGATGGCGACTGAACTGATCGTGTACGTTGTCTTTGTCCTTAGGTATAAAATAAATTTGGTTTAGAAACAGTCAGAATTGTCATCCATGTCAGAAATATATATATACAGTATATGAAAAAAACAACAAGCAAAAAATAATTTCACATATATATACATATGTGTATATATATTTACACACACACACATATATTTATATATATTTATATATATTAAATATTTTCATTCATCTTCTTCCACTATACATTATCTGGTCACAACAATAATAATAGGGTGATGGAGAAAAACATTATCTTTTAATTTTTTTACAATTTTTTTTAATATAATTAAATTTTAAAATTTTTTTTTTCTTTCTTTCAATGATTTTTTTTTCAGAGTCTGTCGACCCTGCAATCCGGTAACGGATGAGCGGAAGAAAATGCATGAATAGATAGTTTATGACAATTAATATTATTTACATTATTCATTTTTGTGCCAATGTCTCCACCTGCACTCTCTTCCTTCGCCAACAGGGGGCGTACATTGTGAAAGATACTTAGTTATAATATACTTTTTAACCGAGTTCCTAGTGATTGAATTTATTTGATTTGTTAATTCTAATTCATTTGTAGAATGGTTGTATTTTAATACAGCTTGTAGTTGTTACCAACATATTAGACTTATTTTTTTGTCCAATCCTCAGCTTTGATTCTGATGAATCCATTAGTCCTTGAGGACAGTAACTTAGAACATTAACTCACTGTGTTGCTGCTGATGCTGTGCTGCTCCTGGTTCAGCTGCCGGTGCATGACTGCAGGTTTGGCCGGGCCTTTCTGCTGGTTGGTGGGAACTGGAGGCCGTGGCTGAGACTGAGGCTGAGACTGTGCTGACAGAACTCCCATGTTACCGTTTGTGGGGAGACTGGGCCCTGGAGGAACACCCTGGACGATAAAGTACCAGAACATGTTATTTACACCCTCTCCAGTTACTGACAGCCAGGACTGTTGTCAGGACAATCTTTACAATGATATCATGGATTATGATGTTTACTTAAATAAAAACCATCATTAGTAAAACAGACTTCAGATATATTTTTCTTCAATGAAAAGACTCCACAATGGTATTGTAAGGTAATTTAGATAGAAAATAAGAAATGTATACTTAATACAAGTAAATTTGTGGATGTGTGTTGTCCGTTTAGTATGAATAATTCCAACAAATATAGTTATTTTGATATTGGTTTTTTTATTTTAAACATAATTAAATAATGAAATTTATATAATAAAATTAATTATTTTCTTATTTTGTAATAAAATGTGTGTAACAGTGTAAGCCCTCTTCATTATCAGAAATAATTTATATAATAAAAAAATTATATATATATTTTCTTTTTATATGAGAAAGTGTTTGTGTTATGTTGAGTCCAGTAGGAGGCACTCTTGCTGCTTGGATCAACATAGTGACTTGTTTTTTTAGCCTTTTTTTCTGAAGATAAATGAACATTTATCGTGACCACAGTTTAGAAAATAACAGACTCATGATGTAACACTTTTACAGTGAAAAAAAAATCTCTGACAAAAAACGTTTTGACTTGGTATCGAAAAACACGGTTGCAATAAAACATCTTGTCCACCAGAGGGCAGGATTGCACAGCTGTGCTCGTGTCAAAGAAGCTATTCAACCTCCATAATGTGGTCAAGGCGACACCCTCTGCAGATACAAAAGGGAGACTTGGAGGGGTTTTTTCTACAGCGGAGTGTAAGCCCTCCTCAAGGCCCTGCTTCTCTCTTGATGATTGTGTCTAAGCAGAATGGAAAGAATCCCTGAGACAAGCAGAAACTGTCTGAGCAGATAGGGAGTAAAACACCAGCGCAGTGACTCCCGCTCCAATTAAAGTTCTTTCTTTTTCTACTGATCATGGTGTTGTGTTTGGAAAGTATACGGTTACACATTCAGCTCCTGTCACACTCAGATTGATTAGGATTTTGTACTTGGCATAGTTCAGTGGAAACACACACACACATACACACACAGGCAACATCTCTCAAAAAAGGAGAAAACACACGTAGGCCGTCCAAGTAAAACCAGTCTTTCTGTGTACACAAGGACACTCTCACACTGCGCTCCATCATCCTGGGAGGACCGAGGATTTGTCATGAAAAAAAAAAAGGGGCAACGTGCATCCAATCCAAGTCAACATACACACTCCCTCTCTGTGTACATACATTGTCAGTCATTGTATTGACTTTAAATATTTCCCAGGGTGAAGTGGATTAAAACCTGTGGTGCATTTAACACAAGCTATTACTTAAAGGATGAGGCTGCGGCTCCCTCTCCGTCTCCGTCTCTCTGTCTCTCTCACTCCGTCTCTCCAAAAGGGTGGTGACTCTGTGGTCCCCAAAGAAAAACCATAAAGAAAAGAGAGAGAGAAGTGTGTGTGTGTGTGTGTGTGTGTGTGTGCCCGTGTGTGTGAATGTTAATGAATGGGCCTGGAATCTGCAGAACTGACGAGCGAGGATTGGAAAAGAAGGAGAGTAGAAACTCATCAAGGCACAAGCAATTTTAGAAAAGCTAATATTCGCCTTCCTGTCAGAGCACCGCCCACACAAGCAACCCAGCATGGCAATTGGCTTATACAGCGATTTGAGCAGACCTGGGCAAACTATGGCTCGAGGGCAGGATGTGGCCCGTTGGGCATTTTAATCCAGGCCGCCAATCTTGAAATGTTTCACTCATTCACTCGTCGTCATCCTCTTGTATTTTGCGAGGTCTCAGGGACAACAGTCTCCACAACTGCCACCCAAATCACACTGCACCATACTGTGAGCCTTCCCGTGGGTGCTGAGTCCACTGGAAGTTATGTGGAGTGGGATGGTGTCATGTTCAGAGCACCTCAGTGGCAACTTGGCAGCTGGTGGACGAGAACCCACCACTGCCCCCCAGTGACTCCCAAATTATACCGTTCAATTATTTTATCTTTAGGCCAATCATTATAATAGCGTGTTTGTAGTAAGATAAATAAAACCCTTAAATTAAACGTGAATAACGTGAGTTCGGGTTGTTCTACGCAATGTTTATGCTAGTTTAGCCATAAGGCAAATCTTATTATTGTTTCTTCTTGCTATGACATCTTCGAGCAACACATACCTAAG
Source organism: Paraplagusia blochii (assembly GCA_016785265.1). Classification (NCBI taxonomy): domain Eukaryota; kingdom Metazoa; phylum Chordata; class Actinopteri; order Pleuronectiformes; family Cynoglossidae; genus Paraplagusia; species Paraplagusia blochii. Next base: position 62,880 of record JAFBJS010058875.1, read on the forward strand.
ATTGTAAACGAGCTACGTGAAGAACTAGCTTCTTCTGGGTTTAATAAGATTTAGTTTTGCATAATTTGTCACATGATCGAAATACACCAATGGAGTAGCTGATTGACGACAACAGTCCAGCAACATGGCCGACTTTGTGGTTTTACTTACTTAACGTTACAGAGGAGTCCTCTCCAAACCTACTTTATAGAAATACTTGAATGCGATGAAACAAAGAATTATAACAAACTAACGCTGTTTACACTAAAATATCAACAGATATCTTTACGTTTTGCAGAGTTGATGTGGAATTCCGTGGCCTTATATATCTATCTTTTTTCTCGACCAATCTGCTTTGGAAATCATTTTATTGTCTCACACCTTTGATTTGTCCTTCCTGATGCAACCCTCTCAATTTATCTGGGTTTGGAACCGACACAAAAAAACCCCCACTGTCTTGTGCCCCCTAGTGGCTACTTTCGACCCTTTTCCATGCAACGCCTGCATTTTCCCAATACATTGCATGCATGCCATTAATCCCAGTTCTCAGAAATGCTCTATCTCTCTGCTCCTGACCTGGCCCACATGCCATTTATTGGGACTCATCCGTCCCACGAGTCTAACTATTTGCTCCTGCCTGGACTTGAGCATCAAGACCTCGTTTTCTCTCACCGAGTCTGACTGTGCTGTGTTGGTGCGACTCCAGTCCACAGAGATTCGCTGCTGAGCTCGGCTTCTGTCTCTCTTGTACAGACAAAGCCAGTGAGTGGTGTTTCTAGCTTGTTCAACTGAGTAATCCTCTTTGTCATCCTCATGTGTCATAAAAGCTGTTTTCCGTATTGCTGCCCCCCCCCCGATACCCTCCCTGCCTGCCCCCCCCACACTCCCACTTCTTCACAAGCATGTTGTAAATGAATACCACATGTGGCTCGGGTCTCCAAGAAGGAGTAGAGTGATTTAGTCTCCCATCCTGTGGCAGTACAGGCAGCTGACACCGATCCAGGCCCTGCTTCGTCGACTCTCACACTGCACTTCCTCTAATCTGGACTTGGGACCCTGTCCCTGGGGAACACCTCGGCATCTGGACTTGGCCGCAGCTCCCTTTCTCAGGAAACAAGCACTCCCTTCACAGCCCTGTCGGAATGACCTGGTAGATTCAACCCTGTTATCCCAGCGCAGGGAAGTGGTATGACAGGCCGAGGAGCTTCTTTCTGACTACGAGCAGCGAAGGCTTTAGACACAGTTATAATTATGGGCTCTGCAGTCTTAGAAGGAGGGCTGGGGTACTCTGTTCTTCTGTCAGTGAGAAATGATAAAGCAGTGGGATGAGGAACGCTGAGGTGTTAGATTAACTGTTAAAGTGTCTGTGGTTTTATGTTTAATCTACGGAGTATAATCCAGAAAGAACCAACACAGAAACAGATAAACATTGTTGTACCCTGGGTTTGTATACTTCCAGTATTATGTTGTGTGATTTTGCTCAGATCACCTGACACACCACTGGATTATCACTAAATAATTTTAAAGATCCTTTACAGTATGATTTCTTCTCTTGAGAACAGCAAGAACACAGAGGACAGAGTTTGATATTTAGACAGAATTTTTGAAAAGCTATTTATAAATAGCTACACTTTATTTTGCTGCTACAATCCTTATGATTGTAGCTGCTAACTATATTATTATTTGAGAGATGATATTATTTGAGAATGAATTTGGAGAAGTTTGAATGTGTTATCAAGACTTCATTTTCCTGCAGGTTTTAAACCAGTCGTTGTTCTGTGATCTTTTTCCAATCTTGGATTCCCATCTGCTGTTCACACTGTACAAGTGAATCAGAGTGGTCAACAGCTCACACTGTATGATTGTACACGACATATCTGACCCCTCTAGGCAGAAATGCTTTGGATAAAAACAGCAGTAAAATGTATGGTAATATAATGGAATATAGGCGGAAGAAGAAGAAGAAGTGTGAGATGTGAGGATGCTCACAGTTTCTCTATAACGAGAATGGACAGGATCAGGAATGAGGTGATTAGAAGGACAACACAGACAGGAAGGTTTGGAGAAAAGGCTGGAAAAGACAGATTGAGATGGTTTGGACATGTTCAGAGGAGGGACAGTAGAAACATTGGTAGAAGAATGACCCTAGAGATGGAGATACCAGGTAGGAGACAAAGAGGAGATTTATGGATGCAGTGAGAGAGGACATGGAGGGAGTTGGAGTTAGAGTTGAAGATACAGAGGACAGGGTGAGATGGAAATTGTTGACTCGCTGTGGCAACCCCTGAAAAAAGATCTATAATCAAGCAGTGTAGCATGATGGTGGGATTGTGGGAAAATCAGCAGAATTCCAAACATGTTCCAAACAATTCCAAACATTTTTAAATGATAGATCATGAGGTGATAATCGCTCGTCGTAACAACATCGCTTTACGCTGCATGATGCAAGTTGCAGGACTTAGTCAAAAATCATGCCTGATCGCCATTCATCACACAACTGAAAAGTCACAGGAAAATCCCACAGTGTACGCTGAGCTCTAAAGGTGTGTCTAACCCTGCTGAGCAACCGGATCTGTGTAACTTATACTTTAATATAAGTCAGTAAAGCACTTCCCAGGATCAGCCTGTGTACATACAGTACTGTACTTCAACTACTTTATGACTGCAGTATGGATACACCTCTTTTACTAGCATTTATAAAACCACAATTTATTGTCCTTTAGTTAAACTCTATATTTTTATCTCCACATATTTCTGTTGTGGTGTCTTTCACTATAATGTCCATTACCCTGGTTTAACATGAGACCTGTCTGTGTTTCTTTAACACTGGTCTTTCTGCACCTGCACAGAGTATCATGGCTGAGGTGTTGAGTTACCAGGAAATTCCAAAGTGCTGTTGTCACCGAGTAGATATTAGATATACATCTAAATCTCAGGCATCATAAATAACACCAAACCAGGCAACAACCCCTTTGTTGTTGGAATTTTCTTTATTTTTTAAGTAAATCATAAGTTTATCTGCAGTCCAAGTGCTACTGAAATTTTCATGTTTTCCAGAAGAAAACATGAGTTGCATTAGTTTTTAGTACTCTGCTCTAATGTGAGACTAGAACGGCTGCAGGGAATTTTCTTTTACGCGGGGACATTTTGCAGGTCCACAGGGAATGGAAGGGTATTTTGAGGCTCAAGTCTAATAAAGTCAGTGAAAGGAATATTACGATCATTAATGTTTGGGAAAAGCTCTATTGAACGGGTTGAGTCTATATCAGGCGTGGGTGAACTTTTTGCCCCGTGAGCCACAATTGGTCCCAAATTGGAACCTAGGGGTCAGGGTAGGAGTAGAAAGATGGAACCACAGTGCATACAAAGATAAGTGACATGTAAAAGGCTAAATGAATTAAAATTCTTTAAGCCTTTTCTATTTTATGTATAGATTAAACATGGTCGTTGCAGGAAAAATGCAAATGTATAATGTTAATTCAAACAAATTTGACTAGTTGCACCCAGATTACAAAGCTCTATGTCAGGGGTCTCACACTCCGCCGCGTCAGCTTCCAGTGTTCAATACAAAAGAAAAAAAATAATTAAAAAAAATCAGTTTCCCATAGATTCTGTGTAATACTACACTGAACCAGAAGGAGGCTGTGGATCGGGGTTTTGAGATCTACAGGATTTACCATAAAATGTGGAGAACAAAGCTATAAAATAATATTATAAATACAAATTTCACATTAAGGAGGGGGCCGTGAAAATTTAGTTCTGCGGGCCGCAATTGGCCCACGGGCCACGAGTTTGAGGCCCCTGCTCTATGGGCTGCATCTGGTCCCCGGGCCTTAGTTTGCCCATGCCTGATCGCTATGTTTAATTCTCACAGAAACACTATGTGCATCCTCAAGGTTGTGAATGCGTTTGTGTGGAATCTAGTCCACAGAGACAGTGGACGTGAGTGTCTTATTAACATCGTATCCTGCTGGACGATGTGGCTTCAAGGCTGCAGGAAGCTTCAAACAGGCAACCCAGCCCACGTCTGTGGCTGCATTCTAAAACCCAGCCCACTGTTTCAGTCACTAATGTTACACAGGGGGGAACCGGGCCACTCTGTCAGGACCTTTACTTTTCTGGCATTACGAATTCATGTCAGTGTGGGAAGAGACTTGTCTCCTCTCTGTGAGCCGACCCGTCCTCATTAGCTGGACTTTAACTCCGTCCATGCTGGATTTAAGAGACAAATCCAGCATTGGGGGCAGTGTTCAGTATCTGAAATAACAGGGATCACAGCTTCATCCTTCATGATCCCTAAATCCACACTTGTGTTTTTTCATGTACTAAAGTTCTGAAAGCTTCTGCCCACATGGAGAACTGTATTTTGACCTAAAAATATAGTTTATGTCTATGGCAGATAGTCAGGTAGACAGACAGACAGACAGATACACATACAGATAGATAGGCAGAAGGATGGAGCAATAGACAGATGATAGATTGATAGAGACATACAGAGACAGACAGATGGACAGACACTCTGGCAGAGTGATAGATGAATATGCAGACAGGCAGACAGACTGATGGACGGACAGACAGACAGACAGACAGACAAGTACACGCACAGATAGACAGACAGATACACAGATGGGCAGATAGATGAAGCAATAGACAGACAGATAGACGATAGATAGACTAGATAGACATGTAGACAGATTGATAGATAGACAGATACATAGACAGGCAGGCAGGCAGACAGATATATATGTATATGTGTATGTATATATATATATATATATGTACTGTATGTATGTTACAAAGGATATGTTACACGGATCTAGCGCAGTAAACAGTAAAGGCTCTGAAATGGTCCAGGGTTGCATTCCATAGAGTAATATTACAACCTCATCACAGTCCAATCCAAAATACACTATATATTATGTTTAAATAAAGTGATTTCATCAGTAAACAAAAATGTCACAATTACTCTCTTGAAACAGAGACTTCTTCTACGGTTTCTTTAGAGGACGGTCTCACACTTGCCCCTTAACCATGTTGCTCTCTGATTTCGTGGTAAAACTGGTTCTGTGATGCCTCCTTGACCGAGTATTTGTCATCCTGACTTGTTTACTTCCATCTCTGTATAACCCTCTCCCAGTCAACTGAAACACTTTCTTCGTCCCACAGTGGTTTCTAGAGCTCTCTTGTGGAGCTTAAATTATGATTTCACACAAAGGCTGCTACAGATACAGTAAAGTATGAGAAAAAAAATGAAAGAAAAGGAAGAGAAGGCGGCGGTCAAAATCTCCACCAATCATAACAAATCAGTGATTCCACCTCCGGCACGAGGCTAAGCAGATTACTGTCATTTTCCAGCACTTGTCCCTTGTAGCTAACAACGTCCAATTAGCAAATCCCGCTGTGCATATCTGTGCAGTGACAGGAAGCCACCATGACAGGCGGAGAAATTAAAAGTCCTGCTTTTTTAATCCACCACGGTCTGGGAATCTGTGTCAGCGTTAAAGCACTTTTAGGGGAAATACGCATTCACTGATGAAAGCAGCGAGAATAATGACAAAAAGACACAGACGGTAGTGTCTGTACTGCAGCCTCCTTTTGTTTTATACACAGCAGCAGTTCACTGCAGCAGCCAGCTGATTGATGAGGAAGACAATGGTGAGTTAGTGTATCACGTTACTACACCTGCAGCAGAAACACTGGCAGGCAACGCAACAATCTTTATCTTTATGGAAATTTACCTTCACCGTTTTTTTTTTTTTTCTTTCTTTTACTCGTGTCAACAATTCTAGGGTAACATTAGACTGTTACAGTCTTGGTCTTTAGGATTTGGCTTAAGGTGGGAATTAACTGGGTTTATTTAATCATGTTCACTACATAAATATGCTAAAACTAAGAATTATATCTTCCTCGACAATACTGATTAAAAGTACACAGACACACATATATATATTTACGTTGCTGTGGTAATAAATATATACATGTATATATTTATATTATAGAAATATATTGTGTATATATGTAATAAATATAAATGTGATCATATACAGTATATAAATATATACATACATATATGTACATATATACAAACTTACCGTATATACACACATAGATATATACATACATACTTATCTACATACATATGTAATTATATATGTGAATATATGATTATATATGTATGTGTACACAAATATATGGGTGTATACAGATGTATATACGTGTATATATGTATCATTATTATGATTGCTATTTTACATTAGCGGAGTACAGCATTATTCAATATATAGTATAAATACTTTATCAATTAATATATATATACTTAATTTTACAAATATATAAATATATCATGAAAGTCATTTTGATTATTGCTTATAATAGAATGATGACATAATGCGGTGTGTTTGTTAAACTAAAATGATTACAATAATAATAATTATAATAATAATAATACTAATATCAATAATAATATATTTTTCTTGTATTTCTTGATATCATTATTATGGAATCCTTATTTATTGGTGTCCATCCCCAAATTTGATGAAAAATATTCTGTAACATAATCAAACCCTCAAACACGTTCACGAGTGTTTGTCACTGTTCTCTGCTCATCGGTTCTCCTCGGTCCTAACAAGGATTTTCAGGTGTAACCAGTTAGTATTGATAAGACATGGACTAGATGACTGACCTGCCGCTGCTGTGACAGCCTGAAGGCCACTCCAGCCTGACCAGGCTTGGGTTGGTGGCAGAGCGTCCCTGATGTGGAGATCTGTTGATTCTGGAAGGTTAACTGGGATTGTTGCTGAGCCGATGTCTTGTTCACCGGGATGGGCATGGGCTGATTGGCGGGATGATGTGCTTTAGGACTAAAGTGCAACGTGGGTTTGGTGCTTAGAACCTTTATGTCCAGATGGGAGGAGCCACCATGACCATTGGACTTGTAGAGGCAGTTGTTGACTCCTTTACTCTGGGGGCTGATCCTCTGCTGGCTCAGAGGAGCTGCGTTGGGGACCTTGCCTTGGGAGAAGGTGTTGGAGGTGGCATGGGTGTTCATGGCAGGAGCCCAGCTGCTCATGCCTACAGGTGGAGGCTGGTGGTGGTGATGAAGCAGAGAGCTGGGCTGCTGTTGGTTCGCTGCCATCTGCTTGAGCTGCTCTGCGTGGGATATTTCTGGCCAGCAGGGCAAGGCTCTTGGGATTCCTGTCTGGGTCGAAACTTTCGGTGTTGTGTTCGTAGACGAAACACTGGACAGCGTGAAAGAGGGGCCGGCGGAGGCTGGTCTGAGCTGCGGCGACCCACAGTGAACGTGCCCAAAATCTGGAGAGTGTTCCGTCTTAATTTGCTTCTCCAACGGTGAGCACAGGCCCGCGGCCGCCCCAGCCGAGCTGGGTCGTCCCAGATCCAGACCAAATGTATCGTCTTGCTTCAGCATCTTCTCAAACTCCAGGTCGTTCAGAGTCGGCACCGTCTTCGTCAGCTCATCGAACAATTCCTGAAGATCTGGGTCGATCTGAGCTCCGCCCTCGTCTTTAAAATCAAAAGTCAGCTCCGTGTTGGAGTGACCGCATGACTGCTGCTCCATTGGCTCCTTTTTCATTTCCTTCAGAGTCATGTTGAACATGTCTGACCCCACTCCGAGGGGCATCATGTAATTTTTCCTCTGCATTCCCATGGTCGATGACCCCTGATGGGAATGAGACTGGCTGGAAATATGGTTGCACGGCCCACGTCCCAGTCCTTCGGTGTCCAGACGGACCCTCTTAAAGTCTGACCCGGAGAAATTGCAGGAGAGGCCGTTCTGCTTGAGAATGTGTCCTGGAGCTTGTCCTTCAATTTTTCTCCGCAAGGATCCTTGAAGCTGCAAGAGAAAAAGAAAGAAAAGTTATGAAAATCCAAACTGCAAAGGACTTTTTCAGAGTGAGATCTGAACAAATAAAAGGAGCAGAAACTGTTGATATATTTCTTCAGTCGTAAAGGTAAAAAAGTAAAGGACCAAACCGTTCCGATTGCAAGGGAACCATCGCTAAACAATTTATTCCTCGCTTTACGTTCTACGTATATTTGCACAACTTTGTTACTTCAGGCAGCACTTCCTTCCAAACGTTTATGTAAATCATTTCATGTCACAGAGATAAATCTGAGTTCTGGAGCATTAAATTCTTAATTCAGTTCAAAGCGGTACCATGAAGTCAGATGCAATTTTTCAATTTGCTGGGAGGCTTGTAAATGCAGCTCACGCAAAAAAAAAAGGAAAAAAAAAAAAACTTCTAATCTAAAGAGATTAATTTATAGCCATGTTTTTTAATTCAATATAGCAGTTTCTATTTATTGATTTTTATTTTTTTTTGGCAGACTGACTTATACCACCGCGACACGTTCGGAGGAGAGACATAAAATCCATATGGATTTGTCAAAACACTGAGCAGTGAGGAGGGGCCACACTGCAGCAGCACTTAAGACATTGTTTTTCACATAATGTAGTGGATGAGCTGAGAAGATGGTGAGGAATCTGATACAGTCGACCGACCTCGCAGAGAAGAATGGAGCCTTTTGTACGGTCCCCTCATTTGCATACATTATATTTTTATCCTTTGTGCGTCTTAAGACAGCAGAGCTTCTCCTTTGTGGCTCAGAACATGCTGCTGCAGATCTGACTTCCTTTTGTGCTTTTCCCATGTCTTTATTTACGGTGTTTAGCAAAAAGTCCCGGACTTACGATGCACGCAAACCAGCAGTTAAAAAAAAAACAAAAAAAAAACACATTGTTAATATAAAAATCTTGATTAAATTCATCTCGGAAATGAGGGAAATATATTCTCTCATGTAGACTTTTTGCACAATAGACGAGGAGATAGATGTACAGTTTAATCCAGTTGTCTCTCACAGTTGGTACCTTCATGGAAACAAAATGAGCCTGATTGTGCAACGACTTCATCATCACATATTTCACCGTGGGAACAAAAGTGACTCATCCCCACCTGCTGGCACTCGCTTCATTAAGATGATTCATATCCTGAGGGCTTGAAGTAAATCCTGTACTTTATAATCCTGCTCTGATCATGACCGTGATTGATTTCGTCTATAAATCGAACCTTCCTTCAAACTCCAAATTTTATTTGTTTTTGAAAGAAATGATACACTTTTGCATATTTTGATATTTTCTTCTTTTTGTTTTTTTACAAAAATATTTAATGATATTTTATGACCAATCAATTGTTTTTTTTCTTTATATTTAAATTTTTTGTTACTAATGCCAATGCCATAGTGGTTCTTTTTTGATGAGTTTTTTTTTTCTTCTTTGTCAAGATTTTTTTTCTATTTTGTTGAGTTTTTTTTCCTTTTCTGCTGAGTTTTGGGTAATTTTTTTTTTTTTTT